>JAUMHH010184667.1:0-14673 GCA_032359455.1 Chlamys rubida | reverse complement strand
TATTTGACCAGTTGTAAGCTATCTGTGATATTGTGTTAGTGATATTTGACCAGTTGTAAGCTATCTGTGATAACGTGTTAGTGACATTTGACCAGTTGTAAGCTATCTGTGATAAGGTGTTAGTGATATTTGACCAGTTGTAAGCTATCTGTGATAACGTGTTAGTGATATATTTCACAAATGTTCAGCTATCTGTAAGCTGAATAGTCTCCTTTCATTCTTACATTTATGTTTATAGATAACAAACATGTAAGGAAAAGAAAGTTAAAATATTTCTGATCAAGGGATAGAGAATATCACTAGCTGCATAACATCGAAACGTCCATGCTAACTCATGTGGAAGTTTAATGAATTTATCAAGGTTGCTCTTAAGACAAATTGAAGTCTAAAGCAGGATTCATAATTTTGTATTTTGGTACAACCTAAATATCATTTATCCTCCAGATCAGCTAAGCTGCCCTGTGTTATAATTCGAGGAATAGCCAAATCAGCGTCCTATGAAGTAGGAGACAAGAATGTCGACTCACTGCGAAACATGTGGAACGCTGTCTACGTGAGTGGAGAATGGCGGTTTGTGTTTCCTCTTTGGGCTTTGTCAGCAGTCGTCGGCAAGACGACGGGGGACTGGACACTTGGGGAGTCTACAGGTAAAACAAAATGTTTAAAAGGAAATTCCGAAGTAAACCTACACAATCAGAGCATACAATGATGTTATATTTCAGTTTGTAGTATAAGCAGTATTTTTGAACTACAGAAATCCGTAAAAAATGAATACTATTTTTATTGTATAATACTATGTCAGCTGGAAAATATCAACGTATCTAATTTTTTTGTGAAATACAATATTCATTGAGAAAATAAATAAGAAATACGCTATTACCTATTGTCTTTCCAGGTGAACCCTTGCTTCAGAGAGAAGAAAAATCTGCAGGTGAATCTGTGAGTCAGGTAGACGATTATTACTTCCTCATTGACCCCGCGGAGTTCTGCTATACTTGCTTTCCAGACGAGGAAAGGTGGCAGCTTCTCAAGGAACCCATCTCAAAGAGAAAATTCATCCGGGTACCGTACTTGTGGCCACCATATTTCCAATACGGACTCCAAATCTCGACAAAGTTTGATTCTGTTATAAAGACATTGAAAGGGAAATGTAACGTAGCTATCAAGCCAGGACCAGAGTTTGTTCCACTGTCCTATGAATTATATTATAATCACAAGGAGTCGGACCGAGATATTCCGGATGATATTCAGTTAGAGAGATATGTTGCTATTATGAACGAGGCAGATAAAACAAACTTCATTTTGCGACTTCCGGTTGATGGTGTATATAAACTGGAAGTTGTCGACGGTTCAAAAGATTGGATCTGTTTCTTCAAGATCTGGTGCGATGAGGACATAGAACCTTGGGATCCGTATCCAATAAACGCCACGATAGGGTTTGGTCCGTGTAAAGAGACGGAGAACGCTGGGCTCAGGGTAGAAACGCTGGCCTACAGAAACGGTGTGATAAACATGACAAAGAAACAGAATATTCAAATCAAATTCACAATGTTACGGAGTCTTCATATTCGAACAGTTTTGGTGCACAATACGATATCGCCCGAGGAACTACAGGAACATGCATCGCACAAAATCCTTGACAACCTGGTCAATGTTCATTTGACAGTTCCTCAAAACGGGGAGTATGCGCTCCAGATCTTCACAAAGGAAAAGGGGCCAAACGATGAGTTCAGGAACGCGATAAACTATCTGGTCGTAACGGACGAGAAACCGAGAAAGGATAAAGGCTGGGAGGTAATTTACTTATATAATTCTTTTTATTCCACTCAAACTTGTCGCACATGATTTATGCTGTATGAGGCTTAAAATACATCTTACACTATTGGTAATGCTTTCATATATATGCAACAGGAAGCTAAATATAAAACGATAATGAGTCTCAAATAAATTCAACTTACTATACTATTTGATATAGTCACTACAGGGACACGTTTGGCCTGGATAGAAATGGTTTTATAAAAGGCTAGAAATACCTTATTTAGAGCACCTGATATGCGTGTTTTGATTAATAAAATTTCTTCGTCGAAGCTAAAATATTCAACTTTCAAAAGTGTAAAACATTTTACCTTCAACATATCCACATTTATGGAGATAATTATTATTGAAATGCTACTCATTTTCATTAGTCTGGTTTAAAATTTTATGAGCCCTTTAATAACATTTCTGTAATTTTTAGAAACTATATTTGTGATAAGTTGTAGTGAAGGCACATATATGATCGATTAGAAGCGAAGAGAAACGAACTTAAAACTAATTAATTCGTCTTTGTTTGTTCCATTTCAGAAAGTTAAAAAAACAATTCTGGTTTTCTTCAGATTGTTTGAAAATCAATTTGATACATGTTTCTCCTCTATCGTTTGTTATATTTAAGATTGTTGTTTGCAAATCAATTCGTTATACGATGCTCCACTTTAGGTGGCCTAAACAGATGGTAACGTGATAATTCTAAATATTTGTAGAACGCCCGAGAGAAGCTGATACGGCAGCGCCTCGATGAGTCGACAAGCAAGTCCAGAGACCCAAAAGAGATAAGGCAGGCTCTTCACAAGTTTAATGACCTTGAACTCATTAACCACGGGGAGGTGGATCGAGCACAGAGACGTATTGGCTATCTAGAAACGAAAAACAGTGAGTGGATTATTTCCCTTTGCTTATGATTATTAAGATTCATTAAAAACGTATCGTTATTATAAACATCAATATTGGTGGAAAGCATAGATACTTCACATCATTTAAATTCAAATGCAACAACTTAAAGTAAATACTATTATCTTTTTGTCCTGGAATGAACATGTCTGAACGATTCTAACATATCGTATCAATTCAACTAACAAACTGAAAATAAATGATAAAAGAAATTACCAGGTATCATTAATAATATTGCCATATTCCCAGACTTACGGGACGGCATAAACCGACGCCATTATGAGGTGCTAGAGAGGGCACTACGTGAAGCTAAGGACTCGGAGTACAGGGAAAAGTTAGAGGGGATGATAGCAGATGGGGAGGCCCTCCTTCTACACCTTAGTCAGATCAAACTGTTCGCCCACGACGTGCTCGCCCTTCAACGTACCACGGTGTCCGAAATTCACCGCTACAACATACCTAAACAGTCCATTCACGATGTCATGAAGGCTACCTTCCTTGTCCTGGGCGAGAAAGAAGCACCATTGAAGGTATATAACATTGTTTTACCTTTTGAATACCTAACAAAAATTCTTTTCCCCACAAATAAGATATATATTAGTAAACTACAGGGAGTACTTTAAAAGTGGAAATTTTCGCGGTGTGGAAATGCTTTCGTTTTCTGCAATGAATAAATTAACGTAAAGGTATCCAAACGCAATTACTAATTTAAATATTATAGATTTGATAAATGTATAGTACACATAGAGATTTCCCGATGAATGATTGTTGTTGATTTTAATCGAGTTATTCAGTTTTTAAATTGTACAAAGACACGAGGTTTACTTAGTCCAATTTCCAAATTGATTAACGAGAGTTCGGGGACCTTTTTCTCCACAACGTTCAGAAATGGTATCGTTGCAAAGCATTGCTACTTGACGTCATAATTAAAAGATTGACCAATGAAATAATGTTCAGAGTGTTACCAACTAGTGGTTAACAAAAATGTTTACCAACTCCTAGTAGGTGTATCCAATGAACCAAATTGCACACGTTAAACTTTCCACATCGCGATCAGTTGATAAATTTCAACGCGAATACTTCCTAACAGGTTAATATCCGCGTTTGCAGAAATACATTTGTGTCTTTTCGTGGTGTTAAATTGAAGACTGTATCTGAGGATAGGCATTACTTTAGAAGGCCAAGTTAGTGTTACTTGACGTGACACACATGGTTGGTAATGCTTACATACATAAAGTCGTTGAGTATACGTTTTATATGAGATTGATCACACTCGGCCCAAAGTTTAATTAAACGTCATATTTACACTTAGACGATAGCGTCTAGATATGTTACAGATGTCAAATTAATGGAATGAAGTCTCATTTACCATCTTGTGTTTTTATTATATGTAAGCTAATTTACCTAATATTATCTGAAAGGGTCGGTAGTGTCTTCATGGAATAAACTAAATAAAATGTTAAAAGATAGGTTTGAATATCTCGTCAGGAGTGGGAAGCCATTCAAGATTTACTGAGGAAGGCAGGAAGGGAGAATGTATTATATAAAATCAAACAGTATGACACGATCTACCTAGAAACAGAGACGGCCCAGCGTGCAGCCGACATCATCTCTCAGTACGACAAGGCCAACCTGTTAGAGGCTAGCGCTGCCGCGGGAGCTTTCTACGTCTGGGTACGTGTTCTGTCGTATTTTCCGCTGTGTAACGTTATTCATACATTATTTGTCTGTAAAGTAACGTTTATTATACTTATACAACACACTGTATTTATCATATTTGATTAAATTAAATCTTACACATGGTTTCAACCAAATATAAAATATAGAAAAAGAAAAACAATGTTTCGACATTACGGTCAAATTTTCACAACATGGCATGTCATCGTATATCATCATCATCATCATCATCATCATCATCATCATCATCCATCATCATCATCATCATCATCATCATCAGCATCATCATCATCATCATCATCATCATCATCAAAGTTTATGGTTGCCAATTGCAAGTATAGTTGCCATTGATTAGCCCCTTTAAATTTGTGATATGTTGTTGTCAACACTGTTAAAAGGTATGCTATTTATTGTGTTCCTCTTTCTAGGTTTACAACATCACCAAAGAAGTACTGAAGTGGACCGGGTACTATGATGGCGGTGAACAGACAAAATCTCAGTCGGAACTTGAACAGTCAACTATTCAATGAAACATCTCATTGCCATATCAGTCGGACATCACCTCCCTGAAACATCTCACGCGACCATATCATTCAGACACAAATTCAGTCATATATCTCAAACAACTGTATTAGTTAAGCAGCTTTAAAAACCCATATCTACAAAACAGAAGTACTTAGCAAGTTAAGGGAGATAACTCGTATACAAATGTTTCTGATTAGATCTATTGTCTCCCCTTATTAGTTAGACCCAAGTGATATAAGTCTGGTTTGCTGAATGACATTTTTATACAAAGTTCACGTCTTGTGTTTGTTACACAATGCTGAAATTTAACCTCAAACTATTATTTATATAGAAACACAATGATGTTTGTAAATTTTCCACAATTTGTTAAAATAGCGGTTTGTTAGCGTGTTGTAAGATAAATATGCATTGGGCAACTAGGCGGTATATGAACATGTGAAGCAGTGGGATGTTTAAGAACAGTTTTGAAAATTATATGCTACGGTCACATAATAAAATACCAGGAAAACATATTAATAAAACTTAATTTCATTTTACGTTCATGTTTCAGTTCAAGATATACATGTATTTTAGTTCATTCGAACATTACAAATTATATAATATCATACGTTATTGTGTGACATGTTTTACATACGTATACATTGACTATACCTATTGATATATGGGATGTAGGGTATGTCAGCATATATTTAGCATAACAATGCGCAACGTCTGTAGCATAAAAACATACATGTAAGATATACAAAGATATAGGTTGACAGCATGTTAGATCCCATAATGCATCAGTGCATCAAACCAATCTTGAGTATATACATGTGTATGCTTATTTTATCAACTGAGGAAGGTAAAGTATAGTCTTATTGTAGTGATTTCAACGTACACGATTTATTTTAATCGCCTTGCTATGCAACTTTAGTTAAACTAACAAGCTGAATCACTACAATAAGGGTAAGAGGTATACCTTCCACAATAGTTGTATTCAGCTATCACATGTATACGCTGAATGTTATTATTACTACAATAAGGGTAAGAGGTATACCTTCCACAATAGTTGTATTCAGCTAACACAGGTATACGCTGAATGTTATTATTACTACAATAAGGGTAAGAGGTATACCTTCCACAATAGTTGTATTCAGCAAACACATGTATACGCTGAATGTTAGTATTACTACAATAAGGGTAAGAGGTATACCTTCCACAATAGTTGTATTCAGCAAACACATGGATACGTTGAAGTATGTTATTATTACTACAATAAGGGTAAGAGGTATACCTTCCACAATAGTTGTATTCAGTAAACACATGTATACGCTGAATGTTAGTGTGATTCATTAACACACATTGATGTATTAGGGGGTCCCCTTTACAGTATAGTAAAACATGTTCATATTGTTTCATTGAAATCTATTGAATTCATGTCAACATTGAATATACGTTATGATGTGACATGATTGACGGACGTAAATATTGAATATGATTGAGGAGATATGAGATGTGAAAAAGAGAAATATTGTTTCTTTCATTTAGTTTCAAAGCTTTTGTAAATTTGTAAAATAACATGTAAATCAATGAAAAATAAAGAATTTGATATTCATAACGTTTAACCTTATTAATTGTACGCTATATATCAATAACCATGATTTACGAAGTATGCATTTATCAAATGTGATGTAAGAATTTACTCTGCATTTCATCTTGTGACACCGTCGTCATATGACCTTAGTTATGTTGCTCCATCATCAGTGAACACCGTCGTCATGTGACCTTAGCTCTTGTGTGGCTCAATCATCAGTGGACACCGTCGTCATGTGACGTTAGCTGTTGTGTGGCTCAATCATCAGTGAACACCGTCATCATGTGACCTTAGATGTTGTGTGGCCCATCGTCAGTGGGCACCGTCATCATGTGACCTTCGCTATTGTGTGGCCCAGTCATCAGTGGACACCGTCGTCATGTGACCTTATATGTTGGGTGGCTCCATCATCAGTGGACACCGTCGTCATATGACGTTAGCTGTCGTGTGGCCCCATCATCAGTGGACACCGTCGTCATGTGACCTTATATGTTGTGTGGCCCATCGTCAGTGGACACCGTCGTCATATGACGTTAGCTGTCGTGTGACCCCATCATCAGTGGACACCGTCGTCATGTGACCTTGGCTCTTGTGTGGCCCAATCATCAGTGGACACCGTCATCATATTACCAAGCTGTTGTGTAGACCGTCATCAGTGAACACCGTCGTTATATGACCTAAGATGTTGGGTGGCTCCATCATCAGTGGACACCGTCGTCACGTGACCTTAGATGTTGGGTGGCTCCATCATCAGTGGACACCGTCGTCACGTGACCTTATATGTTGGGTGGCTCCATCATCAGTGGACACCGTCGTCATGTGACCTTTTTATATTAGTGTCTGCTCGGATCCTGTTCCTGCTATTTTATCGATTTTGAATTACAATTACATCATATCGATTTTGGGTTTCAGTTTTGTTCTTGTGTTTTGAAACTGTGACATTTTCTAATATATTTCATTTCTTAAATATATTGCTTGTAAATTATCATTCAATATCCAAGTGTTTTCACATACAAAATGCTTTTAAGATGGCTAAGAATACCGCCAGCTAGGTTGTGATTACAGCTTTAGTGATACGCAAGTACATTATGTGAACAACGTAATGGTTAATCAGCTAGCCATCCTTAATGTAAAATCATAAAATGCAATATACATGTATAGGCCTAATTGATTTGATCCTGTAAGTGAGAACCTGGTAGAGAGAATCCTATCAAGTAAAATAAATACTCGAATTTAAATGGATATTTTAATGGTTTTAAAACAACCTCAAATGTAACGACCTTTTTAATGACATATCGCGCCTCCTTTCCACCTGACGGAACACATTCATTGTAAGGCAGTACATTTGTAATTATAGATGAAGGTGGCAATTATTTGATATGAGAAAGCGCACTATGCTGTCTTACTTAGAAATAGGACCTGTCCTGACACCCAGATGAATTGTAGTAACCGGTCACACACTATCCGAGTATTTAGTGTATACGCCGTATTATGATAGACGTGTGAACATTTCTGGCACTACATTTGTGAAATGGAGTGTTTAGTTGTACTAGTGCAGTGGAAATATATATAACTAGTCATGATGGGAAGTACTGGATCGAGGGCTATTGTCGCAAATGCTCCTGATCTTCCACCAAAACCTTCTTACTTGGATGGTCGACAGTCATCAACCTCCAACTCAAGTGCTCCAGAGGAAATTCTATCGGTGGACAGAGAACAAAGTGCTCTACAGAATGAAATGGACGTCAATAATGACATGACCACTGACACGCCCACTGTCCACGTGTCCAATGACGAGAGGAATGGGTCAGTTCAATATAACATACCTTATGGTTTAAACCAGACGTCACCTGGACAGCCTACTAGCATGTTACTTCCCGGAAATGAGAGCGAACATTCAGCTGACAGCAACGAGCGTGAATCGTCACTTCCCACATATGGTGAACTGTATCCATATGAGGAAGAGGAGGGCTTTAGTGACGAGGCGGGAATGCTTTATTCCACTACTTATAGACAAGCACATGCACACACAGGGTACAATCAGCCGGAGGACGATCGTAGCACTGAACAGGAAAGGGTGTTATCCACTGGATATATCCGAGGTCAGACTCCTCCTAGCATAGGGCCAGACGAGGGTGAAGGTCATATCGGGATGGTTTCGGCACAACCAGAGATTAACGATTCTAACAACGCCTTCGAACATACTGTCCTAAATAAGGTAACACGTGCATATAAATACATTTATTATAATTTTACCTGTAACATTTGTACAAATGTCCGTATGATAAAGGTGTCATAGTAACAACAATAAGGATATCAAAAATGCATGGTCACGAGGAATCGTTCATTTTTGAAATGTTAATGAACTTCGTCATAAAATTAATATATGTTGAAAAACAAATCTGACCGTATTTTGTACTGCATTGGTCAATTTAGAGGAAAACTGACCAATCTAATATTATGGCACTCTAAATTCCACCACGCCGGTGAGGAACTCTCAATCCCAACGATATTGATTATGCACATGACTGTCCCCAATTGAAAATACAGTTGTACCTTTCATAACCCTTATTTCAATTCGGAGCATCTCTTTCTTATCAATTTGTTGTAGCCTTGAAGTCTTGAATGAATCAGCATAAATAGACACGGAAGTAAGACGAGGCCAACATATGCCATATACATATGATTTTAATACAAAATAATTATTTCATTAATGAAGTTTTACAAATTAAGAAATGTCGTATTCTGAATATTAATAAAGGATTTGAAAGAATTATTACTATTTGGTTAAGTAATTTGATGACTATAAATTAGAATTTGATGCTCCATGATAATGAGTATTATATTTCACTTAAATAGCATCTATTGAAAGTAGACCAGCCTCGACATGTGAACACTAAATTGTATTGTAACGGTTTATAGAGGGTACTTCTGACAGGATTGTATGGTCATCTAACACATACTTGTAAGTATTTAATTACTCAACCTTTCAATGATATAACATCACCAAATCTGTGTTAACGTTGTTCTCAGATTGATGATGACGACATGTGTATGAAACTTAATAAGCGAGTTGGGAGACGAAAGTCAAAGCTGAAACAAAAAAGACGCAAGAAGGTGCTGGACAATGAGGTTTGTATCATCTTCCCACAACTTCTAGAGCAACACAGAACAAAATCTAAAGAAGTCAAATTTAGCAAGTTTCACCCAAACAAATTTTATTGACATTGAAAAGTCAAAGTGAAAGTTGTGATATATGTTGTAGTAATGCAATTTTGAAAGAACTAGAAAGGCTATTTTATATTTGATCGAATCGTGGTCTGAAAATGATATGAAATATAACCCAGGGATTAGCCTTTTCCAAACAGATATGTGTAGTTGGAGCTGTTTGCCTTTCCTAGTGACGACGAAGTTTCAACCCCGCTTTTAGTTTGACTGTGCGAAAGTAACGTGTCACTACATAAAAATGAATGTGCATAGTCAATGTCAATACTTTGGGATTATCCCTGTTATTATAAGTTAACTGATGATGACTTGTTTTAAATCAATCGACATAGATAGAGGACCTCATGGTAATTCCACAACACTACCCGCTACCTTGTCCTGCTAAAACTGGTAAGGCTGGCATAACATCAACAGACCTATACAAGGATCCCGATCGTAGGGCTCAACAGGTATGTAGTACCGTGGGCGACAGACTAAATACCGATCAGAATGACGCAAAATCCCCCCCCCCCCAAAAAAAAAAACACAACAATTTACAACATCGATCATATGAGAAGCCAAATCAGAATTTGCATTCTTTAATATATAAATATTATTTATTAGCTATTTACATTCTTTGAAAAGAATTTGAAATTTATTTTCTTACATTGAAACATCATTTTAATGTGAACAAGTTATTTTTTCGTGTTTGCAAATGATTTTTCATATTAACATGTTTATT
This sequence comes from Chlamys rubida, assembly GCA_032359455.1. Taxonomy (NCBI): domain Eukaryota; kingdom Metazoa; phylum Mollusca; class Bivalvia; order Pectinida; family Pectinidae; genus Chlamys; species Chlamys rubida. The sequence continues at coordinate 4,243 of JAUMHH010184667.1, read as the reverse complement.
TTGTAATATTAAAAAGGAAGGATTTTTACGCACATTTAAGTGTTTTAAAATAATTATTTTCAAATAATCTTATCTTTCAAAAGTTATCTAAAAGCTTGTTTCCGGTTTAAAAATTTAGGTTAAACCAGAATCTGTCGAGACGATAGAAGAGCTTTTACTGAAACTTACGGGAGAGTTCACAAAGGAGGTACAAAAAGTAAGGGCGATCCTTATGTGGATTGGGTACCACACCGGCGACGTTACCGAGCTGCGTTTTAGACCCGAGAAGCACTCACCAATGGATTACCTGAAGCGACTAATGTCCGGCAATATTTCTTACGCCGAACTGTTTACGTTTTTATGCAGGTATCTGAAGTATAGATTAATGTTAGCCCTCAAAGAATGATACATAATAGTATGATACTCCTTTTAGTTCCATTTTTGCTGATAAATTGAAATGAAATCAATTCATATATGACTTTTGTTTATTAAGAATCATTAACCCTTGATACATGCACTAATCGTAAGTAAAATATATCATATTCATCTCAGCGACAAGATACACGGGTACATGTATAAGCGGGCCTACATGATTGTAATAAATTCGTGTGTAACAAAAACCGAAGTGACAACAAACTAATTTATCTAAAAGGTGGGGTCCACTCCAATGCTCAAAATCCCATATGGTCGGCTCATGCATCATTTCATATTTTGCAACAACGTTGCAAGACTGTAGACAGTTTTGAAAATGATGGTCTCAGCTCCCTAGGGTCTCATTTGGTCGAATGTGAGCTCCGGTACTTGCATCACAGATCCTAGTAAATAAGTACATATTTGGTATCAAGCTGATCAACTACATCTAACAATATGTAGCAGCAGCATCTTGAGGAAACATTCAGATTCAGATTAAAATAGTGATTTTTCATGCTTTTGGGTCAGTATAACTTCATGTCCTGAGCAGGAGTACTTCAATGAGCTCCAGTTTGGCCAAATCAGATCCTAGGGAGCTGAGACCACCTTTTTCAACACTGTCTGCAGTCTGGCAACGTTGTTGCATAATATGAAAAAATCGCTGCGTTGGCCTAAAATGGACCCCCCTCTTTATCTTATCTGTTTAATACCAATGCATTATAACAGGAAGGTCAACATTCCGTGTGTGCTGGTGGATGGATTCGCAAAGAGCCATGGTTATGACGTAGGGAAAGAAAGTCTAACCAATCTAGTCAACACGTGGACGGCGGTATACGTGGAGAATGGCTGGAGGCTGGTGTTCCCACTGTGGGCACTTACTGATGAAGCAGGTTGGTACAGATATATAACGATACAGGTAAACCAATTCCCATTAAAATATGTAGAGACATCAATATTATTACGTGGCCTTGTATACATTCACTATTCATTTTTTATGAAAACAAAAATGCGATGTTTTAAAAAAAAACTTATTAATACACTTAAGTGATTTGATTTACAGATGAAGGAGAGAATGCTACAATGGATATGGACGATGATGGTAATTTGAACGAGTTCTTCTTCCTGACTGATCCGGACGAGTTCATCTTCAGATGTCTTCCTGTCAAAACCGATTGGCAGCTTCTCCAAAATTCTTACTCAAAAGAGAGATTCAAACGACTACCCTATGTCAGTTCACAATTCTTCGATAGTAATATTCATTTGCCGAATCTCCAAGACGGCACTATCCAAGCCAGTAATGGCCACTGTAAGCTGAACCTGACACTTACAGAAGGACGGGAGGAGGATGCAAAGCTTTCCGCAACACTGACGATTGACAGAAACATATCCGAGGAAGATATCTCGCCGGATGGTCAACTCGACAGGTTTGTAGCCATTATACATAGCAACAAAAACCGGAGAGTGAACGTACGGTTACCATGTAATGGCGTGTACAGACTAAAATTGTCCGATTCCAAACGAGGCTGGCTTTGTTCTTTTCGGATTGTTTGCGAGAAGTCAACATTGATGAAGAATGTCTTCCCTGAACATCCAATGCTGGACTTTGGACCTTGTATCAGCACGCTGAACGCTGGTCTCGTGCCAATCTCCCACATCGGAGGAGTTATAAACATTCACGTTAATCAAGACATCGTTGTTTTGTTTGACATGACGGATGAACTGTCAATCAAGACGAATCTCTTCGACTGTAAAAACGATGTCAGCCATTACGTCACACATAGTATGCACGACAAAGAAGTGAAGGTCACAGTTAAGGTGCCAGTGACTGGAGAGTATGGCCTAGTTATCCTCTGTCGAGACAGGCATTTAAATAACCCGTACGTCGTAGCCTGCAATTATCTCCTCACCACGGAGAAGGTAAACACACGAACTCGAGCCTGGGAGGTGAGTAATAAACTTGTATAGTACCCTTTCAATCTCCGTAAATAATAAAAGTACACTGTATTTAATCTTGATTCATGTTCTCAACCCATTTTATAGGATAGAAGATGATCTCCAACTTCTTAAATCTTATACTGTTTCTTTTTTAAATGACCTTGTGAATTTCATTAAATGGTTTTTGAATGACTTTTATATTCTTTTCATCATATTTATTTCTTAATGCAAAATGACCATTTTGTCACAAAATAGAGCTGAAAGAAAAAGAATTTAATCAAATTGAAATCAAGATAGCATTGCTACCTGTAGAGTCGCTAGGGAAATTATTAACTAGTTTATAATATTATAACTATGAGATGGTGTTATAAACTTTTGCTAGATCATAAGGTAAAACACTGTTAAATCATGTACGGATACCCATCATAAATGGTTCAATTAAGGGATTGCAAAAGTTTCCTTCCTCATACAGCTGTATTAGCACCCAAACAGCCATTCGGGTTTCCCTTTCGCAGAATCCTGCCCAGAAGAAATCGAGGGCAAGACTTGTGTTCGTCACACAGAAATCCAACAATCCGGAGGTACTCCAACAATCACTGGACGCATTTCAACAGCTGAAAATACAAAGTAAAGGAGAAGTTGTTCAAGCTACAGAAAAAATCAACTTTCTCCGGATCAAACAAGGTATATTTCTCGTATGAATCGTAATATACACATTGCACCATACCAGTTTCACAAGTCGTAGTAGTTTAACGGGTATTTATGCAGTCTTTCTTTTTTCCTGGTCCCTCTTGTATTCGAATGGCTTGTTAAAAAATGATCATATCTTTAAATAAAATCTACATTTTCCTATCTTTTTATGTTTCATATACTAGCATTTACCAGTGTTATATATGATGTTAAAAGTTTACGAAAAAAAAAATATGTCATAAAAATAATAAAATAAAGCAATATGTCATATGTCATTAAATACGGAACCCAATCAAGAAGTAATTAAGATATGTAATGGAATCTCTTTAGGATACGTATACTATGTACGTTTATGCAGATGTGATGCTGTTTTTACTTATACAACTGTTCTTTTCTCCCCATTTGATAAGCGCTAATGGAGAGTATCAAGAGAAAGAATCGACAGATGTTGATATATTCAATTAAACAAGCCCGATCATGTGACATGTACCATGACGAGCTGATGCCAAGTATCACAGAAGCGGAAGCATGCTTAGATGGTCTATCGCCACCTTCACTCAGACACAACGTGCTCAGTATGGGACGCCTGTCGGTGTCAGAAATATCGCGATATAAGAAACCTCGACCTCTTGTCCACGACATTATGAAGGCTACCATGATATTGTTAGGTGAATCTCCTTCTGACGTAGAGGTAGGTGTGTCACGTCAATCACTGAAATGTTCGTAGATTTTATAAAATTAACAATTTTCGTTAGATCGCTTTTTACACAGGTTTCGGATCTAGTGACAATAATGACAGGTTGAATTTTTCAAAGAAAAATGGTTTCGTTTCCACGATAAATACGAAATTCAAAACTAAACGGGAAAAACCCTAAAGGTCATAAAACATTACCTCGGAAGAGTATCTGCCCATTCATTTTCTTTTCTATACTTGCGTTGTTTACTTGCTAAATCTTCCATTTTGCCCTCTGCAGCATTGGCCTAATATTCAGAAATATATGAAGAAGTCGGGCAAAGATAGATTTCTAACCAGAATAAAACAGTTCGAGATAAGCGATGTTAGTATGGATGCGGTGGAAACGGCATACACACTTGTGGACCGATATGATCGGGAGTCGGCCGTATGTGGAGGTAGTGCTGGAGTTGGGACATTCTATGTGTGGGTACGTATTGGAGGTAGTGCTGGAGTAGGGACGTTCTATGTGTGGGTACGTATTGGAGGTAGTGC
>JAUMHH010184656.1:0-14673 GCA_032359455.1 Chlamys rubida | reverse complement strand
GGTCTTTGAACATGACTTATCAGGGGGTTGAAGTTTAGGTGACTACAGCATCTTTTAGGGGGCTTGTTGAACCTTAATGCCCGTGAACTAATTATGATCGATCGGGATGTTAGCCCGCAGACTAAAACAATTGTACAGTCTATATTTATAAACTTTATTTATTTTACAACAATTTTGAAACAAGTTATTTCAACTTATATTAATAACGCTTTTTGGCCCGGATGTTAGCGCGCGGAGGTTTTTAATGTGGGAGGATACCGGGGTACCCAGGAAAATCCACGTGGTCAGGCAGGTGACCCCATACCTTTTCACGTCCTATCGGGGAATCGAACCCCCGATGAAAAGCAAGTGCGATATCCACTGCACCACCCGACCACCCGATACCCTTACCATTGTATATATTTATATTGACAGTGTCAATTGTAAAATACTCATTTGGTAGACATGTTTTAGCTATCAGTGGATGATACGTATTGATAACAGTGACACGTTCAGCCTTGCCATTATGTGGATTTCCCATTGCTATACTTTCGGACGTACACACTGAATGGTTTGCACTGACGAAGTGCGCAGTATCTTAGTTACGGGATTACATTTGTTATCAAAAGCAAAACTCGTGAAAAAATACCAATTAAATAGTTCATTATCTATCGATGCAATAAATGTGCAACGCGTTACACATCGAGTGTTTACGTGCTTCAAAGCTTAAGTCATGCTGACTACGGAACTCGCCAAAGCATGTCCATATGCGAAACGTCGGAAGGTTGTTTTCCAGAGACAGCTTATCAACCAGAAGCAGTCTATAAGTATCACACCTCCCACTGTAGCGAATGCAGACACGGCACATGATACAATCAATACTGTGTTTGTAACATCATCAACCACCGAGCCCGCAAAGTCTTGTATTGGGAATTGGTTGTATTCATCCGTCTGCGGAATACAGCTCGTTACAAATTAGCATTTTAAAGTAAAAGTTCTAATGAAAACCGTTTTGTTTAACCACAAATTTTCCAGAAAATAACATTTTAATTTGCAAGCACTACTAATGTTATCAAAATATGTGAATTTTTACTAATCTGATCGAGTAAAGTATATTGGTACTGGACAGTGTGTCAGGCGATTTTGTTGTTGTGCTGTGTCTACTACGCTTTTATAATTGATTCGGTAGCAAACCATTGTCATGGGTCAGTTCGTGAAAGGTAGTAAATATTATAGGTGACAGAACCACGTGGATGTATTATGAGCTTTTCTGTGTTATTGTATCATATCTTACTGAGGAGCTGTAAAACTATACAAGTGTTGACATGCAAGGTTCGGGTTATCATTTACCAGTCATGGAGTATTGTAGACATTGCACTACTTTTGTTCTACTTTTTGTTTCTTCGCTACTCGCAATATGCATACTTTATATAATGTCCGATACTTGTAACCGATTGAAAAATATCAATTTTTAGGAGTACATTTACATGCATACCTCTAATGAAATTGAATTGTACCGTTTTATATATGTATACGATGGTTGTCAGTTTGTTCCATTCTTATCATTGTGCTTGTTCATCGTTGTGGCACTCCCGAACACTGAATGCTGAATAAGATATTGTTCCATGCATTTTAGATTCCACTGCCTGCAACTATATTGAATAATGCTAAAACAGTCCGTTATTTACCTGGCTGTATTAAATACAAGTTTATTCGCCGAAGCTCAATAACTATAACAGAAATATATAGAGATATATATAAGAGATATTTTGTCCTGTTTTTTGTTATGATAATGGGCGATATGGTATAATGAAAACTGTTGAATATTATATGATATCGATTTTTACCATGAATAAGACAAAGCCTGTGACGTTGCCCGGCAACTGCGATATCTAATAATCATTAGTTTTTTTGACGAATAAATAATAAACGAGGAGAGGAAAAGTAGAAGTACATTAATGTTAATTGTCTTTAGATCGATTGAATCACTATGTCATATAATGACTTATCAGATATCTCCTATGTGGGTGTCGGTGAGATGGTTGGGAGGGAGGTAAATGGTATGTGCGCTTCCATCCATCCATCCATCCATCCGTCCATCGATCCATATATCCATCCGTCCAATTCGTCTATCCACCCATCCATTCATCCTTCCACAAACAAATGTGATCCCTATTTCTGTCACCTTTTTATATGCAATATCAAAGTGCTCCACGTGGAACGCCCATTAATACAAACTTCTCTACCCACATATGTGCACCAAATGACTAATGAATTCAAAATTGTCAGTATCTAGTCGGCTACAGATCTAGATCTGCTACCTGGCCTTATTAAATGTTATTTTTATCAGCGGTTGAATGTATCCCTAAAAAAAGTCTGCAATTGATATCAACAATGTATATGTAGTTTATGTTGTTTATTACTTTTTAAATTCTGCAAAATACTGATACAATAAATAAAGATTCAATGATATCCATTATCAAGTGTATTTGTACAGACATAAAATGACGTAAAACACATTTTCTTTTACAATAATATCAACATTTTGTTAAGATTTTTTCCAGCACAGCTACAACTCATTACCATAGTTATGCTATATCACCGCATGTACAGTACTGTTGAAATTATGTCAGCACAGTTACAACCCAATACCGCGGGTAATGCTTTCACTACAGTTACACTATATTAACACTTAACATCCATAGTTACTTCTTGACACCAATATTACCATATGACATAACTATTATACTATATCAGCACAGTTATACTATATAACCATAGTTACACTTTATCATCATAGCTACTCACAATTACCGTATAAATACTACATTAGCATAGTAACACCATATTTCCATAGTTACACTGTATCACTACAGTAACACTGTGTCAGCATAGTTATATGTTTAGCCATATCACAATAGTTACAGTATATCACCACAGTTGCAGGATATCACAATAATTAAACTATATTACCTTAGTTCTGTCACTATTGTTTCACTGTATTACAATAGTTACGTTTTATTTCTACAGTTGTACTCTATCACGATAGCTACATTCTTTAAATTTTCGACAATATTATATTGCGTATTTATATATATATTGCTGTAAGTGGTGTATTACCTCGAGCACGTCACGCTTCGCCGGAGCGCATGTCGTTCAAGTAAATTATATCTCTTACACGGCTGGTAATTTTTACATGCTAAGCAATGTGCATGTGACCTGTCCAGTAACGACTTTTATTATTAACGGTAAAGGAAAGAAAATAAATACTTTAAGACCCTGTTCAGTTGTCAAAATAATGACAAATGGTATTGCTTCTAGAGGGTTGAAACAGCTGTATAACGCACTGTAAATCAGTTTCGCCATTTTGTATCTGTTAACATATTTTAAAGTTGCATCACATATGCATACATATATATTTTGCTAAGGATCACCTATATTTTAAAAAATAATCAAAACTTTAGAAGGGATATTATTATTTTCCTTCCGTTTTGTTATGGGCAAATATGTTAGCCTTCCAAATCGTCCTGTGTGGGTGTGTTCAGTCAACTATAAAAGCGCGTGTCTCAAATTGTGGTGGCAAGAATGTAGAATCGTTTCCAAACTAACGGAAACCCTTCCAGACGTCATGCTTGAGGTCGTTCTAGGGCTACAACGCAGCGCCCGAGTTTGCATACCGATTGTTGCTCCAACAGGCTCGGTGTTACAGGTTCCAGTCTGTCACAGCTTTACAAAATGACCTCCTAAATGCTTGTGGTGGCCGGGTAGCCTCTTAGACAGTTAGGAACCGTCTTCATAATGCTGGTTTAAGGTTACGTAGACCAGCAATACGAGTTAAATTGTTTCACACACCTTGCATTCTGTATAAAAGTATTTTAAACCTTTACGGATATCCATTTTTTGGCCCCTAACTTCACCGATGAGTCATAAAAGTACGAAACAGCTGTATGATTGAAAGCAATGATTTTGTAGTTTCATCAACGTAACAAAAGTGTTTTTTTGATATATTTTTTTATTATAGTTTTTGATAATTGGATGTCGAAGAAATGTTTCTTTTAAATCAGAATTTGACACCAATTGTGGTTGGCTAAAAGATTAAATGGTTGACATTAGGAGTACATCTTTGAATTTAAATGAAACACATATAATAAAAATGTAGAATATCTACAATATAAGTAAACTATTCATTAAAATACAAAGAGAGGAAATAACCACTTGGACACTCTGTTTGTAGATGCAGAAGGCGAATTAAATTAAACTTTTTGCTTTACCATATGGTCATTTCGTCCATTCAGTGGTTCTTACATATATATAATATGCAGGACCATAAAAATACCAGGTCATATTATGCAGTTATGGACTTTTGTGCTGGTGAATATGATGTGATATGAACCTTCACAAGTAATATTGACCGTGGCGAAGCCGATTTCAATATCACTTTTTCGGGGTCTTTTCTTTCAGATCAAGGTTCTGATGTTTTTGCCTCCGTAAAAAAATTAAATAGAAAATATGTAAAGACATGCGGTTCCGATACGTCGTTTGGCACCTGTAAGATGTCTTGGTCAATACAGGAAGAGTTCCTCAATCAACAATTTCTAAAAGAAAAGTATGGAGGAATACATATGGCTTTAATCACAGCAAACACTGAAATCCTGCTTATTTCAATATAAGACTATACATATGTAGTTATGATCCCTAACTTCACTGGAAATCAAAGAAAGTATTCTGTAAATTTTCTAATATAGTCTGACCATGCACATTTCTGTTCGTAAATAAGTGTGATTTTAGCATGGTGCAAACGTAACTAACTTATACTATAGCATCAATACTTACCCATTGTGATATTCACCATAGCCAATAGTAATACCAGTCGCTCACCCATTATAAATAATGGACTAATAGCTCCAATGGCACTGGATTGTTGTGATGTAAAACACCGCATACAGTTCAAAGTATATAATCCAAAGAGATATTGCAAATCCTATTCTTTAGGATTTAGTCACGGAAACACTGTACCAAAACGTTGATACGCGGTTTATAACACATAGAGCAACACCTCATTTTATATACTCTCGATACACCTGTCAATTATTCATTGGAAAACTTTTGAATTATTTATGACGGTAATATCAGTAATCCTTGATCGTTTGTGTTACAAAGGTTATGGCGTACGCCTGTCTTTCAGCTTTTTTTTCGAACATGTTTCGTCCCCCAAAAAAGTAATTATGGAAATACCAAATTCAAAGCTTATACATAATTTGTTATAATTACAGTTAAGTATGCTCATAAAAACACGTCCCGTTTATTGATATTTATTTCAGTAATATGCTTTAATGGAGACACAATAGTCTAGTGGTAGGACGCCGAGCTCATAGCCGAAGGGTTGCAGGTTCGAGTCACGTCACGGCAATGTGTCGTGTCCTTGAGCAAGATAATTTACTCCGCTTGTTTCAGTCTACTCAGCTGTAAATGAGTACGTGGTTGGGCGGTGCTAGAATTGTTGAATGCTAACTGTGCTTTGAGACGACCTACTAACTAGGTTGTGATAAAGCGGTATACAAGAACCTCGAATTATTATTATATATATAGTATAAGTATTATCATAAGTATATTACTATAAAAACATGTCCCGTTGATCGATTTTTTTCAGTAATTGGTTATGAATAATGTACGGGTGACTCCCTCTAACATAGGTTTATTCTTTTCTATATTATCCAAAAGGATAAACAACACGAAAACACAAACTGTATTTCCCTGTACTGACCGATGTTTATTTACAATCAAGACGATTAAGAGATGTTTTCTTTGATAGAAATACTCTCATGAAAGCTTTCTTCAGCAATCTGTTTCTGCTCAGTACATAGACGATCACAATGCTTTGACCTACTTATATATTTATGATACAAAGACGTACTCCGTTGATTTTTGTTTGTTTTATTGTTGCTACCATGTAAAATAAATAACTGCAAAAGGTATGCGCTCATGAAGAACACGAATGAATTTGTCTGATAATTGTAACATTAATAATTAAAAGAAAGCAATGGTGTTTATTACACATGGAGCACAATCGCATGCTTGTAACACAACGGTATATTAGGGATCACGTCAAACGGTACATATTTAACGACTTGAAAAATTGATGTGAAGTCTGTGTGTATTAAGAACTCGAATAAGTAAGTTTTCTTTTCTAACCCTTCGAGATCCAACTTATCTATAGCTGTTGAAGACAACATACTCGAATAATAAATAATTAGCAAAAGGTGTGTATATTTGATCCATGCCACTGCTCAAAAGAAATTGCTGTAGTTATTATGAAAACAGCAATCCTCCAGGACTAAGAAACCATCAGTTAAGTCTACCATCTTGTATCTGAACAGATGAATAAACCACATACTGGCGATGAATTACACTGCGTCATAAACTGCCTTGTCCTTTGTGGACCTATCGGTGATGCTATAGACCTGGAGATTATAATAGGTATAAACGACTGTTGAAACAGAGGAAGATATGCGTAAAAACCCTTAACTTATATATTTCATAATTGGTAAATTTTCCAAACTCAAATGTTTTAGTAAATTGTGTATATTAGGAATAGTCCTACTTCTTGAAAGAAATTATTGTCTCTACCAAGGCTATGACAGACCTCGGGGTCGCGAAATCCACTACCAGAGTCTACCAACATGTGTCCTTGAAAGAAGAACGCAACCTACACACAGATGATTGAACCTTTTAGTTTGGTTACAGTAAGCATAATACAAAAACTAATTGCACTGCATTATGTTGCTATTTCGTTCTTTTAGGACTAGTACATTATGTTTTGGGCTAAAGACTTTGAATTTCGAATCGGTCTAAACTGCTGTTGAAACGGAAGGGGAGGTGCGAAAAAGCCCTTTTATTATTAATTTCAAAATTTCGTAGCATTCAGTTAGGTCGCCTAACTGATTGACAAGATAGATATCAGCCATAATGCGTTATTATTGACTATGTTATGTACCTTTTTAATAGCTAATATACAAGTTCAATATATTTAAATTACACGTATATATTTCGATTTTTAAAACGGGTCTTTGAATATGACTTGCCAGGGGGTTGAAATTTAGGATGACTATTACATCGTTTAGAGGGCTTGTTGAACCTTAAATAAAATTCAGATACGTTTGAGGTAAGTATTTCTGGCCCAGAGAAAATGTCGTACCTGTTTCTGCCAGTGAAACAATGTTAGATACATAATTTGATCTTCCACTGACTAAAATAATATGATTATGACGTCACTAACAATGTATAACATTTAATGACATCTCGCATCAGACTGTCAGTCGATATGGCACTGAGCAGTTGAATCACACACGTTGGTTTTATGTACTTCCTAGATAAGGTTTTAACAGAAATGTGGTTCTAATATGTAAAGTTAACGGGTTGCACTTTATCGGTTGTTGTAGATTGGTGTTCAATCTGGACACTTGTCTCTTGTATACCGATAAGTGTAAGAACTATAAACAAGTTTTTAGTGAGATGTAAGCCTTCTCTTGATCAGTTGTTTTCTTTGACAGAAATACTCTCATAGAGGCTTTCTTCTGCAGTCTGTTTCTGCTGATAACATAAAGGATCGTGATACGTTGACCTACTTATATATTTATGATACAAAGACGTACTCCGTTGAATGTGTTTGGTTTATTATTGCTACCATGTATAATGACTAAGTGCCAAACGGTATGCGCTCATTAGGAGCACGAGTAAGTTTTATTGCGAATGTCAGTCTATTTGTTGTGACTTTTTAATAGAAACATGGGACTATATTGGTATGGTGAAATGAATTTGTCTGATAATTAACACGTTAATAATTAAACGGAAACCAGGGTGTTTTAGTGCTCAGAGTGCACAATTGCATGATTGTGTCACAAGGGTATGGTAGGGTTTATGTCAAACGGTACACGTATAACCACTAACAAAAATGGAGTGTGGTCTGTGTTTATTAAGAACTCGATTAACTAAGTTTGTTTTGTAACCAATCTAGATCCAACTAACCTATAACTGCTGAAGACAACATACTTGAATAATAATTAATTAGTAACAGTGTGTATATTTGAACCATGCCGCAGCTCAAAAGAAATGCATGTAGTTATTATGAAAACAGCAATCCTCCAGGACTAAGAAACCACCAGTTAAGTCTACCATCTTGTAACTTAACTCCAAAATGCAACTGTAAACTGTGGAAGTGTCGAGGAATTCAAATCATCCCTCAAACCTCAGCGCGACTAACAATGCTAGCGCACTCTCTCCCCGCTATACCAGTTTTGGGATCTAGCAGCGTATCCATACAGATACAGATACAGAACAGATGAATGAAACGCATACTGGCGATGTATTACACTGCGTCATCAACTGCTTCGTCCTTTGTGGACCTATCGGTGATGCTATAGACCTGGATATTTGAATAGGTATCCACTACTGTTGAACCAGAGGAAGATATGCGTAAAAACCATTAACTTATAATTTTCATAATTGAGAGGAGTACTGGTAAATTGTCCAAACTGAAATTGTGTATATTAGGAATAGTGCCACTACTTAAAAGAAATTACTGCCTCTACCAAGGCTATGGCAGACCTCGGGGGTCGCGAAATCCACTACCAGATTCTACCAACTTGTATCCTTGAAAGGTGAACGCAACCTACACACAGATGATTGAGCCTTTAGTTTGGTTACAGTGAGCATAATACAAAAAATATTTACACTGCATCGTGTTTCTTTTTCGTTCTCTTAGGACTAGTACATTATGTTTTGGGCTAAAGACTTTGAATTTCGAATCGGACTAAACTAATTTCATTAGAGCTGGTGTTTTATTGTTATTCCTCGACTTGCCGACTTTAAATAAAGTTTATTTTATCTGAAAATCTCATTCTGAAAGCAGTCTTCTGATTCAGTAAATATCAGAGACCACCAAAAGCTACGCTCTGTTAAGGCTTTGCCTTTTCATATTATATTTATGATACAAAGACGTACTCCGTTGATTTGTTATGTTTTATTGTTGCTACCATGTAAAATATATAAGTGCAAAAAGGTATGCGCTCATGAAGAACACGAATGAATTTGTCTGATAATTGTAACGTTAATAATTAAAAGAAAGCAATGGTGTTTAGTACATATGGAGCACAATCGCATGATTGTAACACAAGTGTATAGTAGGGGTCATGTCAAACGGTACATATTTAACAACTTGAAAAATTGGTGTGAAGTCTGTGTGTATTAAGAACTCGAATTAGAAAGTTTTCTTGTCTAACCCTTTGAGATCCAACTTATCTATAGCTGTTGAAGACAACATACTTGAATAATAAATAATTAGTAACAGTGTGTATATTTAATCCATGCCGCTGCTCAAAAGAAATTCCTGTTGTTATTATGAAAACAGCAATCCGCCAGGACTAAGAAACCACCAGTTAGGTTTACCATCTCATCTTGTAACTTAATTCCAAAATTCAACTGTAATATGTGGAAGTGTTGAGGAGGTCAAACGCACGACTAACACTCCTAGCGCACTATAAGCCCGCTGCAACTATACCAGTTTTAGGATCTAACAGCGTATCCATACAGATACAGAACAGATGAATGAAACACATACTGGCGATGAATTAGTTGCGTCATAAACTGCTTCTTTGTGAACCTATCGGTGATGCTATAGACCTGGATATTTGAATAGGTATCCAATACTGTTGAACCAGAGGAAGATATGCGTAAAAACCATTAACTTATAATTTTCATAATTGAGAGGAGTACTGGTAAATTGTCCAAACTGAAATTGTGTATATTAGGAATAGTGCCACTACTTAAAAGAAATTACTGCCTCTACCAAGGCTATGGCAGACCTCGGGGGTCGCGAAATCCACTACCAGATTCTACCAACTTGTATCCTTGAAAAATGAACGCAACCTACACACAGATGATTGAACCTTTTAGTTTGGTTACAGTAAGCATAATACAAAACATAATTGCACTGCATCGTGTTACTGTTTCGTTCTCTTAGGACTAGTACATTATGTTTTGGGCTAAAAACTTTGAATTTCGAATCGGTCTAAACTAATGTTGAAACGGAATGGAAGGTGCGAAAAACCCCTTATTTTATTAATTTCAAAATCTCGTAGCATTCAGTTAGGTCGCTTAACTGATTGACAAGATATAATCAAGTGAGCTATTTTTATGAAAATATCAGACATAATGCTTTACTATTGACTAGGTAATGTACCTTTTTGATATGTATATATTTCAAATTTTAAAAAGGGTCTTTTAACATGACTTGCCAGAGGGTAGACATTTAGGATGACTATAACATCTTTTAGGGGACTTGTTGAACCTTAAATATAATTCAGATACGTTTGAGGTAAACATTTCTGGCCAAGAGAAAAGCAGTACCTGTTCCTTTCAGTGATGCAATGTTAGATGCATAAGTTGTTCTTCCACTGTCTGAATAACATGATCATGACGTCACACACAATGTATCACATTTAATGAGGTATCGCTTCAGACCGTCAGTCGATATGGTACTGAGCAGTTAAAACCCACACATTTTTTTATGTAGCTCCTAGGTAGGGTTTTAACAGAAATGTGGTTCTTATCTGTAAAGTTAACGGGTTGCACTTCCTCGGGATAAAGGTTTTGTAGATTGTTGTTCGATTTGGGACACGTGTCTCTTGCACATTTGTTTGTATGTAGCCCCTAGGAAGGGGTTTTACAGAAATGCGGTTTTAATCTGTAAAATTAACGGGTTCCTCTTTCTCGGGATAAAGTTATTGCAAATCAGTGTTCGATCTAGACACGTGCTTCTTGCATCAGTGGTTAGTGAGACGTGGACCTTCTCTATTTAAGATGTTTTCTTTGACAGAAAACATATCTCATGAGAAGCTGTTTTCAGCAACCTATTTGTACTGAGTACATAAACGACCATAATGCATTGACCTACTTATATATTTATGATACAAAGACGTTCTCTGTTGATGCTTTTTTGTTTTTTTGTTGCTACCATTTATAACGAATTAGAACTAATTGGTGTGCGTTTTTGATGAACACAAGTGAGTCCATTTTATGACGTTTTGTAAATAGAGACATATAACTAGATTGATATGGATAAATTAATTATTCTGATTATTGAAACGTTACTAATTGATTATTTCACAAGGGTATGGTATAGTTCATGTCAATCGGTACATATTTTACCACTGGAATACAATGGTGTACAGTTTGTGTGTATTAAGGTTTTGTTTCTGACCATTCAAGATCCAACTTATCTATAACTGCTGCAGACAGCATACTTCTATTTGTCCTAACATAAAGTTGCTTTGAGTTCCCCATACTATGTATGTAGATTTGCACTCCGTCTGTCCGCTCTTTGTTTAGTTCTGAGAATCAATGACAGAGGCAGAATGGGGTAAGGTGATATATGTTTTCCACTGACCAAAATATTATTTTTATGACGTCACATATCACATTTAAAAACGTCTCGTATATGAACATCAGCCTATATGACACTAAATATATTTAACCAAAACACTTTTGTACTTTTCATGCAAGATTTAAAAAAAATGTAGTTCATAATGTTGAGATTACTTTTTTTATTGTAACTTTGCGACTAAGAGTTATTTCATATTGATGTTCCCAGATAAACGAAACACTAACACACCGTTGACACAGTATGCCACATGAGTCACACTGTGTAATGTTCAGCCGTTTACCTTGTACCTTCTAGGACTTGTAGATAATGCTATTGGCCATAGATTGGAAATATGACCAAACTAATGTTGAAACAGAAGGGGAGGTGCGAAACCCTAAAGTTATGAACTTTAAAATTTAGAGGAGTTTGGTAATTTCGACTAGTAAAGTGTGAATGTTACAGTGCATGAAACTTGTCACTACTTAAACGTTATTCTGGCTTTCAAGGTTACGGGTACACAAGGCGCATGCATACCAAGAGATAAACAAATTACAAATCAGTCAATTTCAAAATGTTGACTTTCTCTGTACACAGATTTTCATAAATAACAAGAGGCCAAGGCCAAGTTTTATGTTGTGACAAATTTCACAAAACAGTTTGAAGGAGCCGTTTCATTTTCGATTCTATTTAAGTTATATCACTTTAATGATAAGGGGATATCACGAAAAGAGTTGCTGTCATCGGTTCTAATTGGCAATGTTACCACATCTTCATAGACATATCCTTTGTAGGAACAAGTTATCAGAAAACGGCAAGGACCAAATTTCATTTTCGTTATGACGTCCGTAAGTCCCTAAGAATAATAATGAAAGCAACGTATCCGTTTTCGAGACGACGCTTCACTCTTACATGTAAAATTTCCCTTTTAGAGAATTAACTATTTATCATAAGCGAAAGATTACATGAAATATCATTGGAATTAATTGTATACTGAGATGAGTAATCAGTAAGTGCTGATTTTATGCCAAACCTTATGGGATAATACTACATATGCACGTATGTATATAAATATTGATTCGGGAACTTAAAATGAATTGCAATGTACCTTACAAAATGTTTTTTCGATAACTGAACTACTCGGTAGTGAAGCGGACGTAAAACCACTCAAACACACAATCAAACAAACGAACAAGTTGATCACGACTGACACGTATTTTGCTCGCGGGCGCATGCGCTAGCTAGCCTAAAGCTATTGTCTAAATTCTATTTAAACAAGAGTATCACTCAACGAGCAGTTATTATACTGATCATTGGTATTATGTTTAAGTATCATTTGTAAATTGGTTAACACAAATCAAAACAGGTGGTTGACATAGGATTCGCTGTTTCGATAAGGAAAGTGGCACAACAAGGCAACCCTTACTGTATGCTACACTAAGATTTACAAATGACCTGTCACCTGCTGCACATGCTACTATCCTATATTACAGTTAACATGTATATACCCTGTAGCAGTTACTTCTGCTTTATTTGGTTTGAATGTATTATCCTTGAATTTATTATCCCCTCGCGACGAAAGTTTAAGGAGATATATTGATTCCGCCCGTATGTACGTAAGTAAGTACGTATGTACGTATGTTACACTCTTTGTTATCGTTCTAGCGACTTTATTCCTCAACGGAATTTCATGAAACTTCAAACACGTGTTAAGTATGACCATACCTTGAATAACGTCGTGTTTCAGATTGAAGTTGAAGTCTAGGTGACTTTAACTATTTTTAGAAAAACATTGTTATCGCTCTACCGACTTCAATCCTCAACGGAATTTAATGAAACTTGATACAAGTGTTTGTTACGGCAATGCATTGGACACGTTTGCTTTTCCGGTTTCTTTGTTGAAGTTTTAGAAAAAAAAATCTGTCATCTCTCTACCGACTTCATTCCTCAACGGAAAAGCTGATACAAGTGTTTGGTATGGCAATATATTGAACCGGTTTGCATCAGGTTTATGCGTTAAAGGTCGAGGTCGATTTTTGCTATTTTAAGAATAAAAAAATTGCCATTGCTATTTCAACTTCGTTCCTCAATAGAATTTCATGGAAATGCATACAAGTGTTTGATATGGTAATTTCTTGAATAATTTCTCCTTTTGGGTTTCTACGTTGAAAGTCAAGGTCACTGTTTATTTAGAAAAAAACTTTGTCATCGATAGCGACTTCATTTCTTCTTACATATGTCACACTGTGTTTAAGCGAGGGAATTTGTATCACTTGCGATGCATTGGTTTGTTTAACGTCCTTTCAACACCTACATTAATTTAAGGACGTGCCTCCATGTACATTGTATGTTGTGTATGCGTGCATATGTGTAGCCGTGTCGGAGATAGGTTATGTTTGTGTATTTCTGCTTAAAAAAGCGTTTAGCATTCTTTATTGAAACTATACGCACAAAGTCGCATCGATATTCATCTTTTTACAAATGCTTAAATATGTTCGACTTATGGTTTCGTAGAACATATGGGAACAAAATTGCGATTTTGATCATCACGACTGTGTTAGCCCCTATGCCGTAGGCCAAAAGCGTGTTAGTATTAAAAGCTGTTTTAAGCAGTACGGTTACTGAGTACATAATTGATTAATATATATATACCAATTCTTTTTTATGAATTATATATTAAGTCCCGAGATAGTTTGCATTTCGATTTTTATCATTAATAATAAATTACATATACAAGATGTGTGCTCAAGAGGAACACTAGCCAGTTCTAGAGCAGATAGATTGGTCTATGTTATTGTATTCATTGAATACAAACAGGGAACTTATAAATCAATATGAAAAAAATGAACAATTCTATGGATTTTAAAGTTAATAAGTAAAAGGAAACCATGATGATTATACCAAAAGTTATAAAACCACATGACTCGGGTACGAAAAGGTTTTGACCAACCGCATAACCTTCTCGAAGATTATATGCAGTGTGTGGGTTGATAAATATAGATAATACGTTTTCCTTGCTCCGGTTGATCGATATTTCTTTCGTTTTTATCATAGAAAGTGTTAATGGTATTTGGTATAACCTGATTCTGGCTATTCCTCAATGGCCTTTTCATGTTATATCGTATAACCTACACAATAGACAGAGTGATGACGTAGTATACCGCTATATTTGGTGCGGGTTTTATAATAATTATTCTTAACTGTGTGCACTTTTGTGCCTAAATCCGCGAAGCGTATATACCGTATAACCCAGAAATAATCCTCGTTATTCCTTAAAT
>JAUMHH010184655.1:0-31039 GCA_032359455.1 Chlamys rubida | reverse complement strand
GGACACTTGTCGTCTTTTATATCAAGTTGTATTACAGTTGTCTTTGTATTTCAAGTTGTATTACAGTTGTCTTTTATATCAAGTTGTATTACAGTTGTCGTCTGATCCAACAAGCTGTAGGACACTTGTCGTCTTTTATATCAAGTTGTATTACAGTTGTCTTTGTATTTCAAGTTGTATTACAGTTGTCTTTTATTTCAAGTTGTATAACAGTTGTCGTATGTTGCATCAAGCTGTACGACACTTGTCTTTTTTTAAGTTGTATCACAGTTGTCGTCTGATGAAACTACCTGAACTAAAGTCATCTGATATACCAAGTTGCATCATAGTCATTTAATGCATCGAGTTTAACTTCAACGGTGCTTAGTGCTTTCTGAATCGATATCAAAATAAAAGTGCTGTCCTTCAGAAGTAATTTGTGGTTAAAGGATTTACGAAATGTTCATGCATTTTTAAGAGTAAGCGAACATTATTCCATTATCCATTTTGGATCGCCTGCCTAGCAATAACCCTAAAGCTGATACGACGTCTTCAGACAGAATGGCGCCCGGGAAAAACAGCCATTTCTTTCATAGAGAAAATTTGGGTAATTGTTTTTGATAATATGATGAATGGTATATGCCACGGTACGCTTTGTTAGTCGATATCTTTGTTTACCTGTTTACTCAAGAGTTCTGCATTGATACATAGTATAAATAAACCATGTATATTGACGCAATATGTATTCCCCGAGGAGTTTGACCATACAAATAAGAATTTCATTCATAAAATGTCTATGATGGGAAAAGTGTTTACAGAAGTGTAAACAGAACCCTAATCGAACGCCATATCAATGAAACGGGGACAATAGATGAATGAGGGAAATGTTTACATTGAAACCCCTTGAAAACTGATAAGGAGAATCAGACCATGCGAACCTGAAGGGAAAGCGTCTTACCACCTGGCATCTGCGTCATGAAGGCCTCGTACCATCGGAGACCGCCAAACGCCGTAAACACTCGGCCACCGCGGCCCTACTACTTATTTTTGTGTTATGTATATATAAACTACTTACTTTTGTGTTATGTTTATATAAACTAGCCATGCTTTGTTCAATATTGATTTGTTTGAAACAATTTCAAGGCTATATAACGAATAGATACTTATACTCAAACGATACTATTCAATACTACCTAACAAAACAAACAGTTTACGTTACATATAGTATAATCGACGTTGTGTCAAAATGTTTCTTTATCTCATGTCATTCAATATATCATTTCCGTCAGATCATAGAAACTCCTATCTTACATATTGTAGCACTCATCTGTTCATAATCATATGTACCTTGACAAAACCAGTGGTCTACTTTATATTTTACCACAACAGTTGAAGTCTTTTTTCCTCTTCTTTGTTTTTCTACAATGTTTTTGCTTCCTTGTCCTTCTTGGTACAACCAAAGTGAGGTCCTGCATGACATTTCCTTGTTGATCGCCAGTTAAGACTGTGTGTTGTCCTGCAAGGGGGCCGCGGTGGCCACGTGAAGGCGTCTGACACTCTGCTACCACTAGCCCTCCACCACTGGGTCGTGGGTTCGAGACCTATATGGGGCAGTTGCAAGTTACTTGCCGTAAGTCGGTGATTTTTCTCCAGGAACTCCGGCTTTTCTCCACCACCAAAACCTGGCACGTCCTTAAATGGCCATAGCTGTTAATAGGACGTAAAACACAGAAAAAACAAAGTGGTCCTGGATAACCTTATCTGCTTATGTACCGTTAAGATTACCTTCTGATTCTGTATAATTTGTACCTACTGATGGGGCATGTGATTCTGTATTTCTGTATGACCGTACCCTGTTGATGGTTGATGAGACTACAGTAATCTCATATCGTTTTCTTTTCTTTGTGTATTGGTAGCTATAGGAACCATTGGCGTTGTGACAATGTTAACGGAAAGTAAATAAATCAATAAAAGTTTGATAATTAAATAAGTAACTAAAAAAAAAAAAAAAAAGACAAGCAAACAAGATTTGGATTTCGTATAGATACCTCCGTCTGCATCTATTTCTATGTTTAATTATTTATTTATTCTATTTACAAAACAAACAGAGATATGTTAGAGTATTATATTACTCCTTATCGACAATATACGTCCGGGACGGTCTGGACAACGTTAGAACCCCACACAACTCAGCTTAGATATCCCGTACCCTAAATTGGTATGACGCATATGTGAGCTCAATATGTGCCTTAAGGAAGGACAAGAACGTATATGAAATTACATAGGTCGTGCACGAGCGCGTCCATATATGGAATAACAGAGATCGTAGAGGAAAGCCTGCATACATCATTACACTGCACCGTATACGGACCGACGTGAATGGGCTGGTATCTGTCAGAGAATCTTAGTCTAATTATTGAATGACATGTTACGAGTTGGCTAGTGTATGGCAATTCCGCGTCATTTCCAACAATTATCTAAAATCTTGCTGTGTGTCTATATTTGATAGTATTGACTGAGTTTGCGTGTTTCGTACATCACAAAGCATTGATATAATTTCGCAACATGTTGGTATTGGTGATTGCAGAAATACTCGTTGTTTTGAGATCATTTAAACATTGACAATTTGTTCTCGCGATTGCAAAAGCCTAGAGTATGTCAATGTGATTTCTTTACAGCATCAATCAATGTTCTGCTTGGTCTCTGCTCCATTAAATTGCGGAATCCTGTGTCTAAAAATAATCCACACATTCCTCCCACTTTTCTTACCAAAGATCAATGGTCAACTGTAATGATAACTACACGAGAACTATTGCGTGTTTTGACCTTTGCGTTCAATAAACGGTAATGGTACATGCCCGTTGACAAACTGCTACCACATATAGAAAGCCTTTTTATTGTCCAACTATCTAATGACAATATCAACATAATATAAAACAGTTAAATATCCAATATCAGATCTCTATTATATCCAGTAAGTCTGTGCGTGGCATAGACGTACATGGTTACTTCTCGATACAAGATTCCCAGCCGCCGTATTTAAGTGGTATAAGGACTAGTACATCCTCGCAACCCCCGGGCACCAATTCCTTACGCCAGCCAGACATACCTCTCTTCGCTACAAATACAATTTACACCGGAATCAAATCTCTGAAGTTCAATTGCATGTAATACTCGCTGTATGTAATTTGCAAGGGAGAACGTACATGGGTTTGGTTTTCAATTTCGTCAAATACAATGTAACACCTTTTCGATACAGCTGCTATTTATGGTTTCGGCTGCGGTAGAACCATCTGTCTGTCAGAACAAAGGGTATTTGTCCTTATGACTTGTACATATGTATTATTTATTATGCCAGTAATAACTTTTCGGTGTTGCTGTATCAATGTGCATTAAAAGCAAAAGATTCAGTTTTTTTCTGTGAGGAGAAGAAGCTAGACATCGACCAAAATGTATAAATACGTTTTTTGGGTTTTTTGTTTTTCTTCATGTACGTAAAAACAGATATTTTGTGGTATTTAACATACAGCGTATCAAGATCAGCTTTATATTTTTTGTATTTTCAAAGAGTTTCGAATCATTAGTACGACACGAATGCAAACGATGGGTCATGTTTGGATAGGAAACAAAAGTTTTTCTTTCACTGAATTCAGAAGTGGATTAAGGTGGCTGTATTTTCTGCGTGTTTAACGTGGAGTGGACAATCATTACCGCTGTGACGTTCGGAGACAGCGGGGGACGATCCGGCATCGATTGAGTGTTCTTTGAATAAGTTCCGGCTGATAAAATCTGACATTTTTATCTACTTTTTCTGGAAAGATTTTTTTTTAAGTCGACAAGAAATCGATGATGTTGATTAAGCGAAGTAATGCCAAATTATTGGGGTGAATTAATAGGAATGGAGTAAAACGACACTTCTTACGCCATCGACCAGACTTGTGCACGGACTATTAGCTAAGTAGATGATGACTTCCGGTATCTCACAGTAAATAGGCGGGGTTGAATTATTGACATAAAGTAAACAATGGATTATGTGCGTCTGTTGTAATCAGAGAAACTGGCAAGCAATTAGGTTAACGAAGTAATGACATTTCAATAAAGCGTTCACGCTGAATGTAGCGTTAATCTACTCAACAGCGTATGAATGGTTGTCATTGCTCGCTGGATTAGTTTATGTTGCTCAACTGAAATGGTTCAGCGTCTGTATACATATATAAATATGATAAGTGATAGCATACATAGTGCAATGCGAAGAAATGTTTTAACGAGAAGAATTATCCAAGTATAGTTTGTTGTAATCTTACGTCTAATACATTTTGTTTATCTTACGGGAAAAAAAGACGCGCATGCATCGCGTGTTGGGCTTATCAAAGACGACATTACCAATAGTAGGAATATATACATATATGCATATATATTGGATTATTTTATCAATACGTTTGCTGACATATCCCTGTTCTCTAGCCTGTGTGTGTGTCCACATCGCTGCTTATCCAATTGGGATTCCTGGCATGCGAACTGACCCTGTCTCAGCGTGGTCAATGCAGTGTCCTTCACACTGACCTCCTCGTGAATCTACACTTCTCCCGTTCCTTACAATACCCGGTGACACTTAATCCCCTCGCCCTACTCCGCAGGCACACATTGACTGAACCTTCACAGTACATTCCTTGGAATGGTAATGTTTGCCGAGCTGCTAGAACCAACTTGTTGTAAGGATTCTGCTGCGTTTGTTTGGTTTTTCTGTTACATGTAGTTAATGTTTAATTTTTTTTTATGATTATCGCACTCATGCATGTTGACACATTTTTCCCGCAAAAATATGAAATGTTATATTTCTTGTCCAATTGATAGACAGATTTAACCCTCAGATTTTAGTTATTCGTTATATAGAAATATTTAATTTGGATAAAGGACTTGGGTATCGGGTTATGTTCTTTTAGGATTCACCAAAGACAACAGGGACAATGTAGGTTCTCTTACACATTTTTGTTTGTGCAACGTTTTTTCAGTTAAACGTGCTATGATGTCTTGTTACGTAAGAACCACTACAAATATTTTTCGATTTCGAACTGAACCATCATATGGCAGTATTAATATTAACAAAATCAATACTCTCGGAACCTCCTGTATTTCTCAATAACAAAGAACTAGAGAATACCGAGGTGTCAACAGGATTTTTAATTTTAACTCACCATATAACATAGAAAAGCAAAATATAAACAAAGGGAAGATTTACATAAAGATCATTAAAATAGAACAAGAAGCACAAGACCCGAGAATTTGGAAGGGTAACTCTCTTCTGATTCTTCGATGACTCCTGTCGTGTAAATGTAGGTCAAATCCAAGTAATGCCATGACCTTTTAGAAGGAACTGGGGTAGTGACTAACAACAACACGACACCCAAATGAGCATGATCAAAACCATTCACTTTCAGTAAAGTAATCAATATCCTTTCCAAAGGACTACGGCCGTTAAGAGTCTTTTCCGGCCTCATCGGGGATTTAGAATTAATTGTTATATTCGTTATCGAGAATATATGAAGTACGTAAATATGAAGTTTCAAATTCATTCGACAACTGGTTTAGGAGATATGGCATTACAAGAGAGACAAAAACACGTATTTTCAAGAATATGCGTGAATATCGTCTGTTGTGCTGTATTTGGTGGAAAATTCGCCATTTTGAAGGAAATTAACTAAACAATTTTTGATTTTTGAAATCATGCGCATGCACCAAACAAATAACTAATACTAAATCTGCACCAAGAAAGATAGCCCAAATTAACCAATATGATGTTTATAACAGAAAATTGTAAATAAATTCAAGTTAAAAAAAATCACTTTTTATGAGGGCAAAAACGACCCATAACGCGATACTACATGTATGTGCATAGAAAGTGCCTTAAGAAGTTATATTGGATGCTTTAAAATAGAAGAAATATATTTAATATTTAGATATATGATTTTATTTTATATACATATGATATATGAAGTTAAATCCTTTTAAAAATATCTATACACATTTCCTAAATTTATCTGATTTATAATTCTATTCTAAACCGATCTGAGCATATATCAAATGATATCAAATGATGACCGTGCTGATAATTCTACTCTAACCTTAAATCTTTAATTTTTAATTCACTCTCGGTATGAATCCCACGCAGAATAATCCGATACCAAGCGCAGTGTATATATATACGTATCTATACCTGTCGTTGACTGTCCTCCGTTTGTTATTGATCTGCCCCGGATTAATTAGCGTATTCTCTATGGACAGACTCAGGCGGGTGGGTAAAGCACGCATTGATGACAAAGTACTGCTAATGGTACATATTACATATCGATCAATATTGATTTATTTACAATTACGACCGGTATTACATTTCGTAACCTTAGTATCATCACAGGTCTAAATATGGTATGTAGCAATTCGATCGTAGCATAGAAACTTGAAGTACATGTATGAAGAAATATCTAATAACTATATATATATAAATACATATGTATTTATTTATTCTTTCTATATATTTTTTTTTATTTTATACATGTATTTTATTTTCATTTCAATTTCTTAATCTTATTTTGTATTTATTTTTTTAAGTTTTATTCAGGCAAATACATTTTTTTATTGATTTATTTATAAATGTTTTTTTTATTTTTATTTATTTAGCTTTTTTTTTTAAATTCACCGTCTTATCGATTAATCTTTGTTTTACTTGTTTTCCGTCGGGACATCAAACTCATGATCCATGGCACGAACTCACCAAACCTATGAATATCAGAAACTCTAACCCCCACGTCCAACCCCTAAGAGGAACAATAGAAGTAGTTTGATATCCACGAAATCCAAAGTACTAGACATGTGTCTTTAAATTGTAAAGCACCTGGATCAAAAAACTTTGATGCGAATTGCATCAATGTATATATCGATCTCAGAAAAAAACGCAAAACGTAGGTGTTTTATCGATAAATTTTGATTAGAAAAGAGTCAATAAAATGTGTCACGAATTTCAACATGTACCATGGAAACACACATCACAAAGAAAGACCATATAAGTGTATGCATTGATACTAGAATATCGATTGCATTTTTGAGGTTTTACAATAAAAAAGTAATCCATTACACAAGCCACGTATAACATGTATTCCAACAAAAATAATTGCAATACTTCGGTCATACCATACAGGTTTAACACGTACAATGAACATATATTCATCATGAATTCGTGCACAAGCAGATAAAAAAACAACGTAAATAGTGTTTTTAAAAGAACAGATCAAGTAAACGTGTACTTTATGAGAGTATTTGTTGATACATGTGTAGTAATTGAAATGCGTGGGAAGGATAAAGGCATTCAACATTTACGTCACGATAGCAGTGATATAATTGACAATAACAAGGGCAAATGGGAAACTCTTAACATCTACTTAAGTTCCGTTTTCTTCCTCCCCGAACACAATTCTAACTAATTTGTCTGATTTTGACTTTAGAACAGAGGCGAGGGCATCTGATGAGGAAATAATTCCAGCTTTAGTTGGTGGTACATGTATGATACATATTATCAATGGAAACAAAGCAACCTGTCCCATTGGGATTATTCAGAAGGTGCTGAAACTTGTTATGCTAGACATGTCTGTCCCTTTATCGTCATTGATTATTCGTTGTCACCCGGTACGTATCCTGCATCATGGTTTGGAAATTGCTCCTGTGATGCCAATATTTAAAGCGAATGATTCCTGTATGGTGTCTAATAACAGTAGCTAGTAACAATATCAATAGCTTCCCATCACAAGCACCTTGGGTTTTCACAGCTACGATTGTCGATTCTACCTCAATATCGAAAAGATATCAAAGATAATTAACACCTATATCAACGCAGGACGTAAATGAAATGAATTAAATACAGAATTGTCTTGGAGAAGTGGGCTCTACATGCATGAATATTCGCCTACTGCTTAATTACGCATGTGAGATGTGAAGACAACTGCGGAATTCTTAAAAAATATTCAATTCAAGGTAGCGTGAAACTTCTCATGGCGGAGTCATGCTTTGGTCTTTATTAACAACGAAAGCGTTTCTTCGCTTTGAATCTGGCTAGCACTCCTCTTGAAAGGAGCGAAACCAAAAAGCTTCTCCTATTTTACTAGTTTTTTTTTCAAAATAGTCTACCACCATATTGTCTGAATGATTCATTGCAAATGCCTGTTGGAAATGTAGTAACCTACGATTTACGAAATCTTCAAGCTGGTCATCCCGTCCAGATGTGTCTTTTTATACCTTTTTGCCAATATACGTTTTTTTCGAGGTTATGAAATTGTCTTCCAGACAACATCAAATATGAATCTTGAAAGTTCACATCTACATTATATATCCGTTGAATCAGATTTCTTAAGATGTGGTTCTCAAAATATCTAATCATCGTATGTTGCTGCATAATAGACAAGGCCAGTACCCTAATATTTAGGACTTGCTTAGAGTAAATTTAGGTTACTTTTCATGCTGTAAGTGTAGGTGTCCATGTGACAACACCCGTAATTCTTCCTAATGTGTCCGTCCCTCTATCATTAAGTCATCATACAAATGAACAACAATCTCTCTTGTAACAATATATTTACTATTCAAGCTCCGCTCGTACAAACTGACAACAATATTCAAGAAAACAATAAAATAGCTTCTTAGAGCTATTAAATGTGTGCTAATTAATAGTGTTTACTATGTATTTAAGTTGTTAAAATTTAAAAAAATACTAATAAGTTTAATTTCGAGTGTCATTAATTAATTTGCAATTGTCCGTACTAAGTCTACTACAAAGGTAACGAATATTTAGTTTATATTTCACGCATTTTCAGTTCGCGAAAGTTAAGCTCAGGTAGGTGAAAATTGTCCTTATGAAGTTTACTGTAAGGATAACGATAATATTTAGTTTATATTTCACACATTTTCAGTTCGCGAAGGTAAAGTTCATTAAAACAAAAATGAGTTTTTCGTGGAAGTATGTCAATGTACGATATCTACTTAAAAGTAAATGTGATTTATGTCAGTATATATAGCTTGTGGTATTGTAATATAATCTATAACGGTATATATCTATTAAATGTGGTACGGTATAGGGCACGTTTGCACGTGTTGCGTTGAATGCCGTTGCTCTATGTCAACTTTATACTTGGTGTTATACTGTTTGTTATAAAGTGCAATGAACTATTTTTTTTTAACGTATATCGAATTATAAATGCAATATGGTAGCTAAATATATATATTAGAATGTAGTTCGATTTCGATACTTGAAACGAAGTACACAATATTATACAGTGTAATGTATGTCGATGTTCTAGATTAGCTTCAAATTGATATACAATATGTAAAACTGTTTTTGGAGACAAATTCATATAGAAATGACTGCTTAATGTTATCTTGAAGCTGGGAATCATTTCTACTTCCCCACAAAGATAATGCTTCTCCTGTTTTTGTATTTAGTTTCATACAATATTGTACAATTTCTTACCTAGAAACAGGTGATGTACTAGAAGTTGAAGTGTGTTGCTTTCCAAATCGAGTTGGCTGAACTAAATGTTGTTCATTCAATTATCATTCATCTGCTAGATAATCGCAATTTGAATAAAAAAATATAATAATGAGTTATTGTTTCGATTTCATACAAAAGATAACTATTCTTGTAAAGATTTGGGCACCAAAGCAAAATGTTTTCATATCGAAAACTGAAGAGCAAATTAAACAATATACGTAAATCACAGCTCCTGTGGGGGTAATTGCATTGAAGTCCATTTGTGATATATATAAGTTAAGTTATCATCATGCTGTTCTTGTCGTCACTTGGGTACATGTACATGATACGTATTCATTTATACATTAAGGACTGTCTCTTATTGTATAAAAATTCACTATATAAAAATAGTATTTGCACCACTGTTTTTACACTTTTATTCGATTTTCCATATTTTTTGTTTTTAGATTTTTAGGATTTCAAACCAATGACCCCATGTTGCTTTACCTGTCGTGCTATCAGCAGCAGAACAAAAGTCATAACACTTATGTATAGATAAACCTACAGACGTATATAAATCTATTTTTACAAAAGCAGTATATTTTTACAGACGAGGTTTGTATTAAAATTTCTCGCATGTGATAGGAGAGTTAAGCAAAACAAATGTATAAAAACTTATTTCACATACACTCTTCAAACTTATTCACTGATCGACTTACAAAAACATTTCTCTTACACGGTTTACATTTGCTTACTTTCCTGGGTCTACTGTACATGCAATATTACTTCAATACACGTATTTGCCTTACTGCACTCTCAAATCATATTTCTACAAAATACAGCTCATATCAGACGCTCCCAGAAACAACATCTGTTCCCTCGTGTGTCACCGTGCTGTTAAACTCAAAATAATGTATAAACGATAAACGCTATTGATCCCCATTGTAACCGAGGCATATATATGTTTCAATGACTGGTGGCCATTCACGAAAACACTCTCTATAAAGGTGTGAATTGTATATAAGGTTTCAAACCATGCTCAACAATTGGCAACATGTAATAAAACTCAATGATTATTTATCGCCCAAATAACATATACTGTATGCGGTTTTACTTTTTTTTTTTGCATCGAATTAAAAATAAAATGCGGATTAAGAGTTTGCTGTTGTCGGGTTCGTTTAGGTTTCTGATGCTGAGACACGAGAGCGGCTGTGTACTTTGTACGTATCACATGTACTCGCTATGGCACGCGGTGTCGCCATTTGATCGCGAGAGTTGCTCTCAAGCCCATGTGCATTGTATTATCAGATAGAAGCTCGTCAAGGTAAATACTCCATTTAATCTATATACCTCCGTGTGGCGCGGGTCACGTGACAGGTGATATAAGCCATCCCTGTTTAATACTGAATTGATCGGTATAGATAGTACGTATCCGAAGAACTGTCGCCCAGTCGGTGACATCCTCGTGGTCTTGGATAGTGCTGCTCTCTGAGAGACCCTCGTTTCATCGTGAATAGATCCACATGGATGGGCGGCTTGTCGCACAATACTAAATAGCTCGGGACCAGAGAGGTACAAAGCCAGGGGTCCGTTGCCTTCTGAGCTCTTATAGGAATAACTTGCGCTGTCGATATAACATTTGATTCTCAAAGAATGGTTTTATGAATATTCATCAGTCTTGAATATTTCCCAATCTTGGACAGCACACGAAATCGTATAATTGGTGGTGATGAATTCATTTCTCTCGACATCGGATTTATCACGAAGGGATTAGTATGGGAAGTTATTTCCATGGTGATAACATGTTTTACAAGCAAACGGGAGCTACTTCGTCGCCATGCAAACCTTCATAATGTTTCTTATGTATACAAAGTCGTCATAGCAACACGTGCCCGAGGAAAGTCTTTGGAGACCACGTAATTGCTACGGTCATCATAGTTTGGATCGTATTAATTAGTTTGTTCGATGTGAAAGAAGGAATCGCCTAAGCCGTAATTTCAAAGAGCAAAATTAAATTCGAAATCCGGGATTTATATTTATGTAAAAACTTTAAAATCGGCGTATTTTTCAAGGGAATACAAGAGTTATGATTTTACAATGTGAGGAATTTACAAACAGAAATTAGTGTTTATAAAATTGATGTTAGTGGGAGGAGTGACATCATGGATATAGGTGTGTTTGCGGGTTTTCTTTTCTCTGACGAAACACGCAGGGTCGGTGGATAGTACTGGACAGATGTTATAGAGTGAAGACTATTTTTAAAATGTGTAAGTATTCTTTCTTTTTTTCGTCTTTTCTTATGACATTTCTTGGCAAAAAATAATTTCTATTTAACATTTGTACTGTTAGTGTGAATCACGTTGAAAGGTGAGGCCTGATTTGCTGATGAGTGTTTTGAATTCTGTTTCTGTACAATTAAAACAATTCTCAACGTAACACATAGTTGGGCTTATGTTACCGGCAACTCCACTCAGATATCTCTAACGTGGTTTTATATTCTTTTTTTATTAGTCGTATTCGATCAATATTAAAATAATAGTAGAACGTCTGTAGAAAACAAAAGATTTCTGCACTTCTACAAATTGCGTATTGTGTTGCGAAGACCAATGCATTATACGTGTTGCGTGTTGTGTAGGCCACCGTACTACACACTGTGTGTTGTGTAGGCCACCGTACTACATACTGTTTGTTGTGTAGGTCAATGTACTACATACTGTATGTTGTGTAGGCCACCGTACTACATACTGTATGTTGTGTAGGCCACTGTACTACACACTGTGTGTTGTGTAGGCCACCGTACTACATACTGTGTGTTGTGTAGGCCACCGTACTACATACTGTGTGTTGTGTAGGCTAATGTTCTTGATACTGTGTGTTGTGTAGGCTAACGTTCTTGATACTGTGTGTTGTGTAGGCTAACGTTCTTCATACTTAGTGTTGTGTTAGTTAAAGTACTACATACTGTGTGTTGTGTAGGCCAATGTACTACATACTGTGTGTTGTGTAGGCCAAAGTACTACATACTGGATGTTTTATAGACCAATATACTACATAATGTGTGTTATGTAGGCCAAAGTACGACATACTGTTTGTTGTGTAGGCCAATGCACTACATACTGTTTGTTGTGTAGGCCAATGAACTACTTACATACTGTATGTTGTGTAGACCAAAGTACTGCATACTTTGTGTTGTGAAGGCCAATGTACTACATACTGTATGTTGTGTAGGCCAATGTACTACATACATATTGTGTGTTGTGTAGACCTAAGTACTACATAATGTGTGTTGTGTAGGCCAATGTACATACTGTATGTTGTGAAGACCAAAGTACTACATACTGTGTGTTGTGTAGACCAACGTACTACATACTGTGTGTTGTGTAGGTCAAAGTACTACATACTGTGTGTTGTGTAGGCCAATGCACTACATAAATACTGTATGTTGAGTACACCAAAGTACTACATACTGTGTGTTGTGTAGACCTAAGTACTACATACTGTGTGTTGTGTAGACCTGAGTACTGCATACTGTGTGTTGTGTAGGCCAATGTACTACATACTGTGTGTTGTGTAGGCCAATGTACTACATACATACTACATGTTGTGTAGACCAACGTACTAAATACTGTGTGTTGTGTAGGCCAAAATACTTCATACTGTATGTTGTGTAGGCCAAAGTAATATATACTGTGTACTGTGTAGGCCAATGTACTACATACATACTGTGTGTTGTGTAGACCTAATTACTACATACTGTGTGTTGTGTAGGCCAATGTACTACATACATACTATAATTATGTTGTGTAGACCAAAGTACTAAATACTGTGTGTTGTGTAGGCCAATGTACTACATACATACCGTGTGTTGTGTAGACCTAAGTACTACATACTGTGTGTTGTGTAGACCTAAGTACAGTACAACATACTGTGTGTTGTGTAGGCCAAAGTACTACATACTGGATGTTTTGTAGACTAATATACTACATACTGTGTGTTGTGTAGGCCCAAGTACTACATTCATACTGTGTGTTGAGTAGGTCAATGTACTACATACTGTGTGTTGTGTAGGCCCAAGAACTACATACTGTGCATTGTGTAGGCCAATTTACAACATA
Source organism: Chlamys rubida (assembly GCA_032359455.1). Classification (NCBI taxonomy): domain Eukaryota; kingdom Metazoa; phylum Mollusca; class Bivalvia; order Pectinida; family Pectinidae; genus Chlamys; species Chlamys rubida. The sequence goes on along the minus strand of JAUMHH010184655.1, from coordinate 17,437 downwards.
CATACTGTGTGTTGTGTAGGCCAAAGTACTTCATACTGTGTGGGTTGTGTAGGCCAATGTACTACATATTGTGTGTTGTGCTGGCCACTGTACATGTATTATAAGCTGTGTTAGGCACATTAGTTGATTTGTGCAGAATATCATATTGTAAGAAATATACTGATTGATTGAATGCTTAATAATTGACAACAAAGAGATGCTAAATTAAGTGAATACGTATTTTTGTGCTAGTGACCTTGGTAACATTTCCGGATGTGTATTCGCTTAATGTTAAACGATGTATTTTAAAACTCATGATGAAATACATCTATCGGGGAATACGAAATTAGTTTACAGACTTTCCAACGTTCTAGATTCAAACACAGACAAACATTACAGTTAAAAATATTTTATGAATGACCCGTCAAGTTCATAGTTGTATATGAAGCATGTCTGGCTTTGAAGTTTCAGTTCGAATCCGTTTGCTCACATTTGAGAAAGGACCGACATTAATGTTGACATTGACGTTATTCACATAGAGCCTGTTACACACTGTACCTGCCGGATGACAGCTGACATATACGGCCTTGATACGATTGTCCTATAGATTTAATTAAATGTGAACTTACAGTGTAAATTAATGTACAACATTCTATAATTATCACATCAGCCAACACCACAGGTGGCAGGGTCGATGCGGACAGTACGTTATACGAGGGTGACAACGGGTCGGTACAAGTGTAGTGCTACTGTGATCGAGTCCTGATACGGCCGGTCTACACATCCTAATGGTCGAACCTGCTAATTGACGATATTTCTCGCTGCTCGTGGTTTCCGGAAGGTATTGGGAAGCGGATTAATTATCCACTCAGGGAGTCCGTTATTGAGATATTGCATGTGATGCCTGACATCGTAGTTTGGAATCTTCTGCTGAGGACGCAAATAAAGCGCAGAGCTTTTTCTTATCTTCATTTTGTCAGTCGCCGGTGTAATCTCGATATTGAATGTCATACTCAACAATCGCAACTCTCATTTATAAACATACACGAGTTTAAGACATTATAGCTCATGGATACCGACGGTAATTCCCACCTCCATGATATTACTGAATATCCACGACTTGTGCGTATTAGCTTCGAGTTGATTACAGAAACGTAACTGGAGAAGCTTCCCAGTCGATCGTTATGCATTGTTTACTGATGGGAGAAAGTTAATAGTTTCTGTTTAAAATTAACTAAACGTTTACTTTACCTTCACATAAACAAACAGAAAAAAACTGCATCGGCGACAGTACAACAGCGGTGGTTTGCATATTGCTGGTAGAAGAATACCACTCGTTACAATAAAAAAATGTACTTTGGTTTGAGATTACTGTGTCCGCCATGACAAGGGAGTTTCTATAAAACAAAACTCACCGACGCGTATTATTTTCTATAAATTCCTGAACAATCTTATAAGGTTTGCAATTAGATGTCATTTATTTATCGATAATTTATCTATTGAGCTATGGTTTGCAGCATGCAGATTTCGAAGAACGTACTTCATAAAAGTATTCTATTCTGCTTGTATTTGTATCTTGTCTGGTCAACAATCTCATTTTTAGAAATGTTTGATTCAATGCGACATATAAGGTAGACTATCAGTCCCATTGCTTAACTGCAATTAAGCTGGACTTTATTCTGCCACAGAAACACACGGAATACTAGTTTCAGTATAAATGATATATTTTATCCAAAGTTGTAATTTTGAAACGTTACGACCTCCCCCTTCCTTTGTAGTTCTTCCTATATTTTGAAACATTTCTTCATACGATCTTCAGCATAACTAATGAATGGTAAATAGACGAAATGGCCATATAATGAAGTAAGTCGTGTTTGTATTGTTTCGCTCTCTGCATCGTCATACTTTGATGATATTTTAAATAGTTCCCCCTTTTTTCCAATTTTATGATTATTTCACATCTAACAAAAACATGAAACATAACAAATGCCAATAAAGACAGAGTCGCTAACTTCACCGATCTCGTGTGTTTCGTGCTTTTTAATACATGTACGTAAATCATCGTTGCTAAGTTGTTCAAGCCTGTTAAATATATCATACATGTGATTTAACATACTTTGGTCTCATCGTGAGCTGTAAACCACTTCTAATTACTGAGATAAATGTAACATGTTGATGCGAATTTCGTTCCGGTTATATCCGCTGGATGTCGTTTAGGATTGTCACAAAAACACAGGAACGGAAACATTCTAGTTAATTCTAATATTACTTGTCAACATTCGTGATTAAGTCCCGTTATAAACTATGTAGAACTGACAATGAGTAGGCGGAACAGTATCACTGTTGCCCAGCAACTTGGACAAAGATCTTTTATTATTTGTAATGAGTTTCCTTCTATTTCCTTAGTTTTTCTCCTATGTAGATTTTTCCTTTTCACGTTTTTCTCTTATGTAGATTTTCGATTTTCACGTGTTTCTTTCTCCTATGTAGATTTTCCCTTTTCACGTTTTTCTCCTATGTAGATTTTCACGTTTTTCTCCTATGTAGATTTTCACGTTTTTCTCCTATGTAGATTTTCACGTTTTTCTCCGATGTAGATTTTCCTTCGGTTTACTGCATGTTTCTCCTGTGTAGAATTTCTTCTGTTCCCTTAGTATTTCCTGTGTAGAGATTCTTTCTGTTTCCTTAGTAAGTTTTCGCCTGTGTAGTTTTTCCTCCGGTTTGCTACGTTTCTCTCCTGTGAAGATTTCCTTCTGTTTCCCTTTTTATCCTGTGTAGAAACAGTATTCCTTCTGTTTCCTTCAGTTTTTCTCCTGTGTATGATTCCTTTTGTATCCTACGTTTTTCACCTATGTGGATTTTCCCTTTTCACGTTTTTCTCCTATGTATATTTTCCTTCAGTTTACTACGTTTTTCTCCTGTGAAGATTCCCCTCTGATTTCTAATTTTTCTCCTGTGTTTATTTCCTTCTATTTCCCTTTTCCCCCTGTGTTAATACAGTATTCCTAATGTTTCCTAAGTTTTTGTCCAGTATAGATATCTTTTTTGTTTCCTATTTTGTTATTTTCTGTTTTTATTTCCTTCTGTTACCCCTTTTCCCCTGTGCAGATATAGTATTCCTCCTGTTTCCTAACCTTTTTGTCCTGTGCAGATTTCCTTCTGTTTCCTTGTTTTTTCCCCCTGTGTATATGACAAGTTCTTTCCGTTAGACGACAATAACCGCCACTAAAGCATGTACATAAGTTGTGTTTTGGTTACTGCAAAATTTACAACATACGCTACGCAACGATGTCTTATTCCTTGCATGAGTTCTCAAGCACTTCAATTGCCGCGTTTGCAACACGAGTTCTCACTCAAATAAAACGTCTTCGACCTGGATGAGAAATCCGTTGGAGGCAGGTATATCGGCCATTGACAGGTATAAACCCTGAAGTCAAGTTTATCAGAAAAAACAATGGAAATATATTGATACAAGCTAAAACAAACGTGTTAAATTAAGGGGGGAGGGACAACAATATTAATTCTTCAAATTATCAAATAAATCCGATTCTATCATGAAAATGAAATGTTCTGAAATTTTGATTACAATTTTATTTCTGAAATGTATTGATATTTGTCATTACACACGGTGTTTTCACAGATATCGAGTATTCATTATGAATTGCACACGAGTGGAGATGAAATGGATACAAAAGAAAACGATTTCGTTTCCACATTTATCTTGTAGGTTTCGATAAAGTTTTATATGCATCTTGTATGAAAGTACATAAATCACCTTAATTGTTTTTGTTAATGTTACATGTTACATGTACATATGCTATCAGTTCATGTCGCAAACAAAATGCTGTGTTCTAGACGTGTTTAGAAATTAGTATGTACCTGTAGTTAGCCGTGCAACATGTACTCTATCGATTATTTGCTTTTAACAAAGACCTCCTTTCTTTGACAGTATTGTCACCGTATAGCGTCGGGGGAAAACACTCTGTAAGAAAACAAGTAATGTCAGAATGGAAAAGTTATTTAGCAACATAAATACTACATCTAAGACGACAATGGTAGCTCTACTCCTACATGTTTACATTATACAAGCTTAAGGTAGCCCTGAACTATCCATTTAAATAAGTTTTGTTTGCCTTTGATTGGTGTTCAGTAAGTTATATGTAACAGGAAATTCATGATTCGCAAATTTAGAGCGTACGTTACCACAAATACAAAATAAAAGATAAATATAAACTTTATTTATTTTACAACAATGTTGAAACACGTTATTCAAACTTATATTTAGCAATTTTGCTGGCCCGGATGTAAGCGCGCGTAGGGTCTTAATATGGGAGGAAACCGGAGTACCCGAGGAAAACCCAAGTGACCTGGCAGGTGACCCTATACCTTTTCACGTCTGATCGGGGAATCGAACCCCGGTCGCCTAGGTGAAAGGCAAGTAAGCTATTGATTGCACAACCCGACCACCCATGGTTAATACAAAATAAAGATGGTGTCGTAAAATGTGGACAAAGAATAATGTTCTCAACCGTTGAAGTGGGGTCACTTATAAACCCCCCTGTATTATAATACGTGTATCATTGTATGGTTGAGGGTTCTTACAGAAATATCGTGACGACGTCTGATTATAAAAAGCTTTCAGCGTCTTAAATGATTGATTACATTTCCGTATAAAGTGGAATGCTTGCTTCACCCCCAATGTGGGTCGGCAGATACGGTATTATTTTTCTATAGTTGAATGACAAATATTTTTGACAGAGAGAACGGATGTTATATTGACCAGCTTTTCAGCAAGTTATAGCTCAATAGCTGATTTACAGAGGTGTATATTTCTGTGAGGATATCCACGAATCAATGCACTCTTCTATTCCAAATTCACAGAAATGACAAAAGATTAAATTTTCGTCAGAACGTCACTTTCACGCAAATTTCACATTTTTTATTTTTTGTCTTAGTTATGTTTACTGATATTCAAGAGGAAATGTCAGTTACAATACCTCTAGGTTTTGTATTACCTGGTTTACATTGAACTTTTGAATTACATGTTCACATTTGGATAAACCGAATATGTTCTATTTCGACTTTTACCCCAGCCCTACCGATATTACCATGATATGGCCTACGTCTCTAGTGATATTCTACATGTACCTCTAACCCGCGTTTCCCTATCATGGATTTACAAGGATATTTCTTGTAGTTCTCTGGGAGCCATTTGTCCCAAGTGGATCTCATCAGCTAATGGTTCAGTGAGCATGTCAACATTTACTCGGCTCTGGCAAGTGTAGCCCACGTCAATCTCGTGCTTACGGAAACAGCCAGTATCCAATATATTCTAATCTCAGTCGTTTCTTTCGAAATATAACCAACAAATGGGCATTTCCTTCGAATCGTTGAATCATATCTGTCCCCCGAGTATATTGATTCTAAATATATACATTATATTTTAAATACAGACAGTAGGGCAAATTCACCAGGAATTTAATGAGTCAGAAGGGAGAGATCGTCCTACTAAGCCACTCGTCTGAGAAGGGATTATCAAACGAACTCAGCAATTCCTTCATGAGTAAATCACTATTACTGATCAAAACAGTAGTAATTTGATCACAAAAACAAACAACACAAAAACAAACTTATATTTGCGATGATCACTGAAATCAAATGTTGACACATTCAACTGCTTGTAGCAACAACCTGGGGCCTGTTCGTTTATGCGGAACAACCGGTTTGACCGTTTATAAATGTACCATTTCCCGGTATAAATCCTGGCGGACCTGCAAATGTTTATGCAGGCCTTGCAAGGCTTTGTCAAGGCTCGCCTGAAAGCAGCATCAGATTACTAGATCCGACCTTATTTAATAAACGAACAACAGTGGTCCGACCGGTTTGACCGTTTAAACGAAAACGGCCTAGGACAAGATATGCAAGATAATCAATGGCTAACAATCAAAGTTATCTGGTGCAGATTACATGTCCAACTCAAACTTATCTTATGCAGCACTGCCTAAAATGGCATTTCCGTTCTACTGTGGTCAAAAAAGATCAATGTCAGATGAACTTCGGAGATACATTTTTACCTGTGTTGGAGTAGTAAGTCGTAAAATACTACTGTCGATATTCAATCTTGTCATTACTATCCCCGATTCTGTCTAGACATACAACTCAACATATATAGATTCCATGACAATCTGACATCAGCTTACTGAACAGGGTACTCGACAGATCCGTGGTTCCTTCTAAGTGTACGACATACCAAGTAGCGTTGGATGACAAGTGCGTGGAAGTGCCTGTCCTACTGAGTTATCAGCCGATGGAGAAGTAATCGACGATGTCATATTGTACAATCGTCATGATTACTCTGATGGAGTAACTGGTGACGCTGTCTGCTTGACCCAGGCGTACTTGAGAGATAGAAGACAGTGTTGTCATAGAAACGAATCACTCTGATAGCCAAAAGAGTTCCACAGGTTTTACAGGGTTGGTTGTTGGGACCAAACAAGAATTTTCAATATTACAAACCGATTCGCGAGACATACTGTAATGAAACATCTAACTTCCATTGCCACTCTTACGTAACATTAATGTATATAAACAAAAATTGAAAGTATGTCTGTCCGATGTCAATGCTTGCGGTGAGTGCCAATAAGCTGACATAAAACAAAGACATCAGCTGACCTATTGTCTTCGCTCGCGAGCATATGATGAAGACGACATAGCATCTAGGTGTACGTTTGTGCAAATACTCCATATGTTTTCCAATTTGCGAAGAACTAAGGGATATGCTTCGACAGCTCATTAACCACAGAAAATACTTATATGCAGTTTTATGTGAATGATACCATCAGCTTTGATTTGTTAGAAATAGCAAGACCTTAGTTCAGCTATCAGCAATCTTGTTCTGACTACTGCAATGCCCTTCTGCACAGTTATCTTGAAGACAATTATAGAAGATTTGTAAAGATAATATATTTGTGTTCCTTCATAAACGGCTTGTCTTAACAGGACAGGGCGGAAATGGATTGTCTAAACAGGCAGAATTATCTTGTATTTGTCTGGAATGAGCTGTAGTGTATTGTATGTGTTTGCATATGACAAAAATAATTATTTGTTCTAAAGAGGGAAGTACATTTTTGATGCAGTAACATGTAGAAGAACAAAGCAGTATTATCGTTTTTGTCTGAACCGGGCACCATTATGATTTGTTTGTGTGAACAGGGCAGTGTTATCATTTGTCTGTCTGAAGAAGACAGGTGTGCCTCATGTTTGTATGAACAGGTTATGACTGTCTTTGTTGTCTGGAAGATCAGAGCCGTCTTTGTTTTTTCTGAACAGGTCAATATTCTCTTTGTTTGTCTGAACAGGACCGTACTGTCTTTGTTTGTCTGACAGGCCAGTGCTGTTTTTGTTTGTCTGAATAGGTCAGTGCTGTCTTTGTTTGTCTGACAGGCCAGTGCTGTTTTTGTTTGTCTGAACAAGTCAGTGCTGTCTTTGTGTGTCTGAACAAGTCAGTGCTGTCTTTGTTTTTCTGAACAAGTCAGTGCTGTCTTTGTTTGTCTGAACAGGTAAGTGCTGTCTTTGTTTGTCTGAACTTGTCAGTGCTGTCTTTGTTTTTCTGAACAAGTCAGTGCTGTCTTTGTTTTTCTGAACAAGTCAGTGCTGTCTTTGTTTGTCTGCACAGGGCAGAACAGACTAGTCTTATAAAGTGTTACTGCGTTCTTCTACATAATCTCATGGTGTTTATGACTTTGGGGATTCGGTAATGGTGTTTTTTGCCAGTCATATTCACAGCCTATTATTTTGCTGTGCTTAATGCTACAACAAATAGGTCAATGGAAATGATGAGAGTGTACTACTACATGTAATATTTGCCAGAATGTCGAGAAAGTAACAAATGATAGATGATTTTTTTTCTCATTTATATAGCAGTTTGATTCATGACATCTTTAACCAATATACGGGCAGGTGCTTTTAGATTGACACAAGACATAGTGTTTGTATTTAGTTCCTTTCCGAAACAACTCCAAGCTAAACCCGTATGAGTAATGCTTTGAAAGATAGTTTATTCTGGTTTTGTCTAAGTTTTCCTCTATACACAGTGCTTAGACGATGCTTAGGAACCAAGTTCGAGAAAATTTAATCTTTTTCTGTTGTCAGATCACTTCATACAGCATTCCACTGCACTTCATAAACACCATTCGTGTACATAGTAGCGCTCTGTAGTGCTGGCCAAGACTGTGTTTAGGATTATTGACAAATGCTTCCCAGTCTGTGCTTTGTTCTCTCAACCTTGAAATATGTTGTTAATTATCTGAAGACTGAGGATAAATTCATCACAGTATCGATTTTTCCTCTCACTGTTGCTGAAGTAAAAATATGAGCAAGTAAGGATATATGGAGTTGATATTTACTTTACCACTGACACCATGTGCATGGTATCGAGTGGGTGACATCAATAATTTAACTATCTATTAACCACTCTCACCAGCAACAGCTGTATCTGAACAGAGTTGGTGTGAATAGTTGTAGCCATCTTGTCTAAATACGGACTGTTGTAGTAATCGGGGAGAATTTGTTATCCAAACAGTCCCCTGTGTCCCCATACCACGCACATACGACAAAACATGACCACTCAATCGCGAGAAATGACATCTCCCTCGGGAGATTCGATTCCGTTTCCGCTAAACACAATACAACGGTCATTGTCGCCAGGATGTTGATGGCAAGTGCGGGCTATCTACTGATTGTATAGGCGGTTTGTGGTCTCTGCACGGGTTGTGGGAGGTTTGCAAACTAACCTACAGTGAACTGCTTCGATGTAGATTTCAGTTTTCTTGCTCAGGATGAGATATAGTTCAAGAAATAAAATAATCATTAGAATCGTGAAGAAAATAAGGACTTATCTAATCTGTTACCTTCATTAGCCTTATAACAAAAAAACAAAGAAACATGTTTTGGTTCTTGAAATTATCAGTATTTCCACAATTTAAGCTTTTTCCGATTTTGTACGTTCCTGGTTGGACCATACATTTTGTATTCCAGATTAACGAAGATTCCACTACATACAAGTATATAGTTGGAAGTAAATTGTGCGGCTATAGGATTCTACATAGTGCATGAGTCAATGTGGGAAAGTTATACTGTCTTTTTGGTGCAAATAGAAACACAACCTTATATCATATGTCCATATACAAATATGAATGTTGTTTATTAGTGTAGTAACCGCTATGATACATAATTGATGGATTGATTGATTGGTTCAAGCAAATGGCTTCTTCTTTCTTGTATTATGACAGCCCCACCACTCAATATTTCTTTTGTAAGAGAAACAAAATTAGAGCGACTACCCATTATGAAAAAAATTCTAAACTTCTTTGCAAAGACTCACAACGTTATTTGAAGTTAAAAACATGCCACACTACTGTTGTAATGTGATATTTATAAACATATTAGAGTACGAAATCTTATGTCGATAAACCTAAATAAAGCACTAAATATCACACAAACAGATAGATATTGAAATGTTAGCTATAACTAGTCGCACTCATGTCATACGTATCACGTGACATTTACTATTGGGTATATTTCATAGAATATTTTTTCTATAATTCTTTATAAGTAATCCTACACCGAAAACAATTAAGGAATAACCGGAAAATATTATATTGTTTTCCAATAAGTTTGCATTAATTTTTTTTTCAAACAATCGCGAAGAAATGCTTTACTTGCACTGTCGTGTTTCCTTAATGTCGAGCAAAGCGTTTAACTATTTCCCACTGAAGATCGTAATTAACAAATCCATATCAATACATGGAAGAGACTACTTAAGTTACATAGGGGTCAAAGGATTAAATACAACAATGTCTATGTTTATTTTCCCACTGTGTACTATACTCAGATATTTAAATTGTTGTACAAAATGTAAGCCATGACCTGCGATATCATAAGCATAGACTTGAATGGAGTAAGACTAAAACTTTTTTAACAAAAGCCATACTTTTAAAAGGGGTCATACTATGATTTTCTTTAAGGGTTATTCTGTGATACAACGCAATGTTATTATTTTCTGCCAACGTTATAAGATTGACTTTATCAATGTTTCATGCTTTCGTTATTTTACAGATGAAAACTAGGGAGTGGGCGTGGTCATGGCGACGTCACCAACAACAAGTAAACCACCGGATAAGGTGAACCACTCTAAGTCGTTCGATGACGAAGTAGAAGTTTTAGAAAATGGAGGCTTGAGTCCCCAGTTATCACTCAGGACAGATGATGATACCTGTTCTGAAATCATCCGGATCGAACAGCAGAGCTATGACGAGCCCCAACAGGTGTCTGCATTGGAACGGATCGCTCGTACATTACAGGTAGGACATAGGTTCATCTTTCTGAAATCTACAGGTACGTCATATGACGTCATTTGTATTTCATACTCTAGAGAATATAGAGAATACCACACATATTTGTTCGTCTGACATTTCAGATTTTGCATTGCATGTATGGAGTACCCTTATGGCACAAGGGTTTTAGCCAAGGCTTCACGTTACCATCACATAAAGTGGTACATGCAATTTTTTTTTAATTGATCGATGAATCAAAACCGATGAGCCCAACCAAAAAAAAGAGTTCTGTCTACTGAGTTGATAAAGTTTAAATCTAGTACCGACATGTTTCATTTATGCTTCACGTCATGTGAGTATTACATCTTATAACATTGTACGACACGTCTTGTGTACTACGTCAATTTACATTTCACGATAAAACATGTGTATTACGTCATATTGCATTTTATAGAACACCATGTGTTCTACGTCATGTTATAAGATACAGTTATCTTCTAAAAGTTTATGTTTTACCGCGAAATATATGCAAAGGTCGATTTGGCAACAGGTACACTATGTGTACTTAAATGGGAATCCCTAATTTGCCAGGACTAGATTGAATGCTCATGCACTTAAACGTGCTGCTCAGAGTAGGTGATCTTGAATCGGAGTGATTCTTTCGACGATATCGATCCGGAAATCCTTCACTCGAAATAGTTCTGAAATTCAGAGTGGTTCAGGGGTACTTATTTCATCACCTCTGTTTTGCCAAAGGGTGGGTTTGGTATGCCCGACCGAAAATCCATTGTTTTCCAGATATATTTGGATATACTTAATCGGGAACCTTTCTGTGACTGGGAACAACAGACTGCTGACATTGGACGGTTTTGAATTGCTTGATATTAATCTTTGATGAAACGCATTGAAATTAATCATTATAATAAATGCATAGCCTTTGATAGAATTTAAACACACATGGGATTTCGATATTCAGTAACATGATTCCGCTGTTAAGCGGATTCTGAAGCTAATGAGCATATGTTGATTCGCAAGGATGTCTCAGTAATTTGTTGCTTAGTGATGAAGCATATAGTAGCCAGACTGCACATTCGCAGATAGTCAGTTAATCAGTTACAGTAGGAGAACACTTCAACATGTGTCGTTAAGTTTAATGCCAATTTATCAATTTATATATAAATAAAATAAGTAAATTAGTATTAATTAACAAGTACAAAGCCGTCAATACACAGGGAAAAATACAAGCTCAAAGTTAATAAAAAAAACATAATAAGAACTTAGGAGATACCAAACAAACAAAAAAGTATTGTGAACACTCGTATATAAAAATTATTCAGAGACGAAATCATGTACTTTTAAAGGGTATGCGTTTTCTAAGCCACATGTGATATGTGAATTCACAATCATATGAAACAATAGTGCAGAGGATTGATTTGGTGAGAGTAAGTGACTTTTTGAATACCGATATCTAGAAATTTTGCCAGTTGATATATATATTCTTCAAAATATTTAAAACCCAAAACGGAATACAGACAATGTAAAAGTGGTGGCAACTTGTAGACAGTATTATACATATAGTCTAGAGTAATAAGATCTCATATGAATTTGGACAAAACCACCAATTTTTCATTTTTAACAGGAATACTGGCAGAGAGTACGAACACTCCAAGCTTGTATCTTATGCAAATGTTGATTCATAGCTCCTCAGAAGCTGTCTAGAATGTTTCAAAGTCCACATTAAATTGATGCTTCTTCGTGAATAAGCAGAATAACATTTTGTTTAAATTCAATCTCTTTCTACGGTTATTAGAGTAGTTAAGAGTATAAGACGTGTTTCTTATCGTCGTATTTTAGAGGATAAAAGCAATAAACTGTTGCTTATAAGGACACCTGAGCAATTGGAAGATTGAAAATACGAAAAACATGCCTGCATCAGAATCCTGATATAGTACACTAAATGATTAGAGTCATTGATCAATATCCTGTCTCTAGAATTTTTTTTTTTTTTTTTTTTTATTATATTTTCCAAAATTTTATGACATAAACATACATAAATATATATACATACAATGTACATGGGCGTCTAGAATCGCCTTTAAAAAATGTACATACTGTTCAAAATATTCGATCACGTATCGGTATTCGTCATACATATATATTAACAACATAAGTATAAATTCACATTTTTGATATAAAAACTAAACTTCCGGATATTCTTGCCTCTTCAGATTTAACCTTGTTGAACGTGCAGTTTGTAATTGTGGTCCTCTTTGTGAGAATGTCTTTCACTACTTTTTGGAATGTCACCGTTTTGCAAACGAAAGACGTATTCTGCTTCAAACTTTAAAATAATTTGAATTCAGAATAAGGATTCATCAGTTTGGTATGAATAATAAAGGCTTCGTTTGTTTTGAACATTGTTGTTTGTGTTCAAAACAAACCTAGCCTTTAAATCATTTGAATGCTGCGTTAAATTTAGAAATAATTTGTTTGGCAAATTTTCCATGAACCTTAACACAAACATTATTAGATATGTGCAAAACTTGATTAAATCCTGCACGAGATTTGAGTTCCAATTGTATGTACAATTGCATATATTTCTTATCAATATTGTAATGTCATTGAAAATGCAGATTGGGAGAGGGTTTTGATAAGCTGTAATAACGTGTGCCTAGTCCCTTTGTCTGCTTTTGGCAATAATATATGTTTTTATGCAGTTTATTGATTAATTTTGCGCACATAATGAGGTTACACGTGGTCAAACAACGGTTTTCATTTTGACTACGAAAGCGACCTGAAAATAGTAAAATATTCACCACTCTGTGGCATTGTCTCTCTGTAACCCTGTACCTAATTCAGGTGACCTTCGTTTTGAAATTCCTCTTTTTAAGTTTTATGATTGTATGTGCCGGTGTTCACACGGGCAAATGGTGCCAAACAAAAGCAAAAGTATCTAGTTGGTATGCATACCTTCAGACCCTACAAGTCCGAACAGCTGTTAGTAAATTACATCAGATTCCTCTTGTTCGACAGATATATTTAACTCTCATTGATCACATACAAATATTTTTTTTAATATTACAAATAAACTTGTGATATATATTCCAAAAACGCATTTCAAAATGATGTTATTGTAATTTTGACTCAAAAATATTGTCATGATGTTCATTTCGATCGGGAAGCAATGGTGATAAGATTGGCAGATTGATCTCCCCTGCTGAATTACACGCAACCCTCATATTTGAGGTGAGCTTAAGAAGAATTTGTTTTCTTTTTCTTCACGTTCAATAATAGTTTTACTACAAATTATTATAATATTTCTATTAAATATTTTATTTAATGTATAAAAGTTATATTTTATCGATAACAATTAAATAGGTATCTTAAAATCCATCGTAAGTGAAAAGTAATACCACAAAATGGTAAAAATATCCGGATCCTTTTTATGTTTTATTTACTAGTAGTTCCATTTTCGTATTAATTAAATTGTATATCATATTATTAAAATTAAACATGTAAATTTAATTATTTAGAATTATTTGTATTAGTTTACAACATGAAATCGGACATTTTGTGTCCGATCCGAAATTCTAAACCTTTGTTCAGTTTTGGTTATTAGAAAATCCCCAAAAACAAATATGGCGGACGCGCGGTAGGAAGACAATTTTATATTTAAAAAATGTCAAATATGGGGTTAAAACTGTATTAGATTAACATCATTGGTAAGTAACTTACTTCGTTATTAAATGAAAAAGGTGTATATATATAAAGATTAGCTATGTGCATGCTTTGCTCCAATTTCTGAACACTTTTTGAATGCACATGGAAGGGGGGGGGGATGTTAATGTTTCTTTCTCTATTGAATTTTGTAAACATTTCTTAAACGATCTAATGAAATACATGCAGACTTAGTGATAAGTATTTACATTTTATCAAACACATATGTAGCCAATGTCAACGCTGTTGCACTTTTTGATCAACGACTTACCCTAGATTTGTATTGCCATAAGTTATCATGATCACTGTAGCCACAGCATTTTATACACTATTTGTTTGTTTATTTTAATGCGATACTGTCTGGTGAAGTTGCATGCTTATGATTTCAACTACAGATTCAGTTTGTTTTATGAATAGTGTGGGATTTAAAATTTATTATCTTTAAAAAAAAATATAAGAAAATAATGAATTTGTATGGTGTAAAACAAGAACAGACAAACTCTAACGTCTATTATTTTGTGTTTTCATTTGCAGTTAGCAATGTTTTGTGGACTTGCACCGTATTAAACTCATGTTTTTAAAAATGTCAATGAATACCATGACATGATTGAACAAATGATCAAAGATAATGAAGAATTTAAAAAAGAATCAATGCATACATATTTTTCACACAAACTATTACCCTTAGTTGCCTCTGGATCAGAGTATCTGAAAATTCATCGGCTATGCAACTTCACTGAATACAGCTGTTCAATACTGGTCATTACTGGACAATAACACTGTGTTAAATCTTTAATTATAATTATCATAAAAAATAATTCTGTACAAGTTTGTTCAGAATACTGACTGTTGATGATTTTTTAGTTATATTCTGAAATAGATACCATAATACGCTGTTTGACATTCAATACAGTTTGCTCATTTGAAGGTAACGTGAGAGATCGGCAAAATGATGGTGGCGTCACCTCTGAGTCCCCATGACGCGTCAGCGCAGCTTACAACATTCAAGTCATATGTAGCACTGATTGATGATCCAACACCAGGAAGTAAGTTCTACAGTCTTGGTCAATCCATTACAGCCCTGTATATAGCTGTGTTGTGGGCGCATGGTTCAGGGGTTAATTCATGAAGTGCAGAACTGTATTTAATAGTATAGGCATGCACATTCAAGATAAAGGAATATATAATATCAAAGTTTTACTTTATACACAAACAATGTACATATATGTAAACTCGGTAATGCATACATTGTTTGTGTAAAACTTTGACATTACATAATGCCAATGACTCCCACTAAAGATAAATGAACATGCCTATTGCATTTAGTAGTTGGGGAAAAAATTACTACGGTAAGTATTATATGGTATTGTTTATTCTTCATAACTGGCACGCATAAATGAATCAATATGTCAACCATTGCATTAGAAATAAGTAAATCTAATGTTCAAGTCCATATATTTTCAATCATAAAAGTGATTTATTAGTAAGTACATGCATAATATTATAAGACTCTTTCATGCCCCGGGGCGTAGGATAGGGAAATTCCACATGAGGGGCTTTCAAATTTGGTAAAACCTGAGGCTTTGCCGAGGGTTTGCCAAATTTGAAAATCCCAAGGGGGAATTTCCCTATCCTACACTCCTGTGCATGAAAGAGTATTTTCTCTCATTCCAAACACCTGAATAAGCTCAGAAACCATGAAAATATGTTTTGACTGGCCACCATTTTGAATATATCAATTTTTCCCCTGATCATTTTAGATGAAAACGAATTAGCCAGACAGATTTAGCATATCCCATATTTGCAAACAATGTTTGTGCAGAAAAATTAATCACATCTTTCTAACATGTACGGTAAATATATTATCATAAAAGGTTTTAATTTCATCACGTTGCCTTTTCCGCATTGCGGCATTTGAGAGTTCCAAATTCATGACGTCGCATCATTGTTGAGCCATTGTGATGTCACGTCACGTGAAATGGGGTGTAAGGTAGAAATGTCCTACACCCTTTTCTTACCCTGGACAGCGCTAGCTCTATATCTTGCACACAGGGAAATGAGAAAGAAATGTGTATACACTACTTGGAATACTTGTTTAAATAAATGCCTGATAGGAAAAGTTAATGTTTCAGTAATGTTAAGGAAATAATTTATATTAAATTAGTGTTGGATCATTAAAGAAAATCTTTCAAGTATTAGTCGGGTTTTTAATGTAAGATTTACATGTGTGATCTAATGTTAAAGAGGTGGACAAGAACAGGATGATGACACGACATCTTTGATCTGACTCCTGTGTGCTACAGTAGAGGCAGTGTGATCACTGGAAAAAAAGCTGATAAGATCTGACTGTTCCTTACCATCAAACATTTGTGGGTATACATCGTGTACTTAAGAACTTAATCAACAGTCAGATGTAATCCATTCATTGTGTTTTTCTATCATTAGTTGTGGAGAAAAAACTCAAAGCTGCACAGGAACTTAGTGAGAACTTTGAGGTCCGAGGCTTCTGGCAGGTATGTACCATTATTGTCTCGCCGCCGATACTTAGGTGTTGCTTTTCCGGCGACGGCTTCAACATGAAGTTTTTGTGTTTAAGTTAGTTTCACTGAAAGTACAAGTGCTACACCAACCAAACTTGGACCATATATGCATCTTAGGTAGTAGTACTAGTACATCTCAGCCCATGCATCAAATGCTGGATGCAGCCTTCCTTTCATGGTCCATTGACTTAGTCAGCATCTCCATCAACATTAAGTTTTTGCGTTTAAGTTAATTTTACTGAAAGTGTAAGTGCTAGACCATCCAAACTTAGACCATAGATGCATCTTAGGTAGTACTTCTCAGCCCATGCATCAGATCCTGGATGCGGCCTACTTTTCATGGTCCATTGACTATGTCAGCATCTCAATCAACATTAAGTTTTTTCGTTTAAGTTAGTTTCTCTAAAACGATAAGTGCTACACCAACCAAACTTGACATGTGCATTGATGGTCAAAGAGGGGGAACAGACAAAGACATATCAATCCAAATGGCTTGTTTTATCCAAGTTTTGGAAATTATTTGTAGAAATGATGTTGTTTTTTTATTGACTAAGGTTAAAATATGGACCAGGCTGTAAAAAAATTGTGTTTAAAATGAGAGTCGGTCTATTGTTACTTAAAATCAATTAAAACTATGAGGCAGGTATCAATTGTATTTCTTACTGGATCTTGACTGAATATTGTATACAATCAAATTAGACATTGATGTCACTTTATACATTTAATTTACTTTTTTTTCTGGAATTTTGATCTCATTCCTTTTTCCAAGGCTGGTTAACATTTATCTACACTTACCCCTTTCACCACTGTAGACCATCATGGACTCATCCAGATGAATGTATGGTAGAGTCTACTCAAGTTATCTAG
>JAUMHH010184644.1:0-10684 GCA_032359455.1 Chlamys rubida | reverse complement strand
AGGACTTAATTATGACATGTACATAATCAGGACTTAATTATGACATGTATATAATCAGGACTTAATTATGACATGTACATAATCAGGACTTAATTATGACATGTATATAATCAGGACTTAATTATGACATGTATATAATCAGGACTTAATTATGACATGTATATAATCAGGACTTTGCATTTCAAATATTTCTAATCCACGTACAACTTACGTTTCTTCATGAATATTTTTTTTTCCTGAAGGAGTTGTCACTGTAATGTATCATGTTTTCACAATAACGTTTTCAGTCTTTTAAAGAATACTCATATACAGTAAATTAAAATTGAACTACAAATGTACGTCTATTAAAAACCTATAAATAACTCGAAAGAGTGGTAAGAGCTAGCCGTCGCCTTTACCTTACTTGAGGGGTTTTCTGATCCCCTTACGTACCGTTACGGTCACAGTTGGTTTGAAACGGATATTGACCCCATGGCCGGGAAATACATCTACATAATGACTTTGATATGCTCCCATCCGCAGGCAGTGTTTAGCGTTTTACCAAATATACTGTGTAAAACACGGGGAACTTATGTCATTTTGTAAGGACAAATGTTGTCGTACACAGTATAACATACACAGACCTGTGTTTCCTATCAGCAGTTTCCGTAAGTCTGTCATGTTGTATATAAAGTGATAAAAACCTAAAAAAAATACATTCAAGTATATTGAACCGATTTTTCAGCTTCAAACCACATCAAAAGTACATGATTGTTATATCTCTTATTGATATGATTTAGAAATAAATTAAACCAAACCTTCACAGGTTTTGATTGGAAGGTGTTGATGCAATGGTCACTGTCATATTTTATTTCATGTTTCAAATCATACATCTTGGCTATGAAAATAAAATAATTTACTGACCAATACTGTACAACATATTTTCATGTAAAACGTTTACAAAACATGTAAAAATCCTTTAAAACATTTAATTCTCAAACAACGTTTTATTAACGGTTCCCATGAAGGCTATATTAAGAATCAATATTCACCGGAAAACTGGTTTACACGAGATTTTGACAACTTGTCGTGTGTATGGTATATAGCTAATGAGATTGCGAGAAATTATCAAGTAGATGATATTCGTTTTCAGTTGTCGCTTTTTGGCTATTAATGTGTAAGTGTTTATGTATATACTATATGAATGAACGAAAGTTTGTCTAAATAAGGTTTCGCCCATTATTTATCTATGTATGACTATATAACAATGGAAAACCGGGTACAGCAAAAATTAAGTTCAACATATTTACATTAAACAAACAATAACTGCAAAGGAATATGTAAGATTGGTTTTCCGTTGAAGATTGACCATTCGAGATTTACAGTTGAAGTTTACCATTGCTTTCCTGGGTATGTTTTTCCTAGGAATACCTTTCCTATACTGTTGATGAATTTAGGAACGATCAATCTATATATTTAGTGCCGTACATGTAGGTGTAGGGAAACACAAATCTTTGTTTCTCCGTGATTTCTCATATTTCACGAGGGCTAAGCCCGAGCGAAACATGTACATGATTGATCTAGGAGAAACAAAGAATCGTGTTCACCTACCACAAGGTCAATCAACGTCTTATTACGCCGAACTAAAACAATACTACAATAGTAGTGACAATCAGATAATTAACGCGCCATTGTTGTCTTCTGTTCACTCATTCGGAACTAGGCTGTAGTTGCTTGTTGCAGAGTTTTATATATTGTGGCTTCATATTACCGGGGAAACTCGAGCGCGTGCGAAGGACACGAGATTATCTCAGCCCGTCATGTGATCAATTTAATCCAATCAGAAAAGCTGTTATATAGATAAGGTATAATACTTTTTAAAATATATCCCGGCAAATTCATTCCATAGAGAGTGTTTGAAAATACAGGTACATCCTGTATATAAACATAAACAAAGAATTGTGGTTATTTTTTTTCATCCGAGCGTCGGAGATTAATGAAGCAGACGTTCACCTGGCAGCTTTCCTACACCATCCCGCGTAACACATGTCATAACAAATCAAGCTAGTGACCAATTTCCGTCAACTTACATCTTGTAAACATCTCGTTTCCCCTCGAGGCTGTTACTGATCTTCTTGTGGCATGGTTGTAAAAACACAGGGGCATGAGAATATGTGTATATGAATCTCTCTTCGTGTTTATAGGGCGTACAATAAGACATTTCAAAGGTTGCGATTGACACTCAATATTTACAGAGAGGGTGACAGGCCCTCAAAGCCTAAAATAGACCCCAACTTTCCTTCATGTAAAAGTAACATTTCCGGGAGGCATAGAAAAATATGCGTGGCTTCGTTGGAAAAACGGATACTTTTTCCTTTCTTTCTAAAGCCTTCTATAACCACGAAAAAAGTAATCTCTTTACTCGGTATCCACTTCTTCTCGAAACAAATGTCAGGTACAGGTATACAGCCATTTTTGCATATCCAGATTGACACGTGTGAACATCACAAGTCTCATTAGCTGGTTATTTTAGGGGCGCTTTCCGAAATTGGTGGTTTACCGTGAACGTCATCCACATAAGAGAGGCGTTTTCAAATATTTGTTGACTTTATGACGGTAAATGTAAATATATTAGTACATAGCTTTCCTATTTATTCGTGAAGCCTCACGTCTAAGTTGACGTCCAGAGTAAACAACCGAAAGTCTGGTTACTTGTTCTCAAAGTTCTGGTTAAATATATCACCTTCAATTTAATGTTCGAATTATTTATTACATTTCCTTTCGTCTCCCTCGTTTTCTATATTATACTCTACATCAGCACGAAACCTCTATATGAGTTCGAGGGGGTGATACATTTATTTAGTTGTTTTCATGTTGTTACTCAAAGATACTTACGGAATGTTTTTTGATATAGGACCTAAAGTGCCTCTTTATAAAACTCAAATACGGAAGTGCCAATTCCGAATGAGGTCTTGATTGAGGATATAATTTCCTGGAGTTGTCTTTTCTACTGTGTCGTGCCGTTTCATTTCCCTACAGTCTGACGAATCTGCTTGCCTCCTTGTCGAAGACCCCTTGTGTGATCTTAAATACAAATAACCGCGTATCTCGATTAACGTTACCTCTATGTCGACGATACCATAATGGTGGCAGTTTCAATTTTTGGACATTCCAGATAATTGAGATGCTTGAGACCTACTACTTGTTTTGTGGACCTTCGTTAACGCCTTCAAGATTTTCAACGTAGTTCATGCTGTACGGTGACCAGACTCACGTGACTTGCGAAGTCGAGATGTGTTCTCACCAGGCTCTTCATCCTCGATAGTCAAGGCTTTACACTCACGCACGTTCTCTACACTCTTGACATAAGTCGTGACAAAATCAAAGGCTAAATACGTGTACAACAAAAGAATTTCACGGTCGCGTAACTGCAAAATTAACTGGCTCTGATGTCGGGTGTCGCTTGTTAAGTAACGCATGTATAGACAACGTACATATACTATTTCTTTGTCCGTGACGTTTTGTTATTGACGTATTACTTACTCAGTGCGTCGTGTCAGTTTCGTAATGGTTGGGGACGTCACTTACACTAGATGACCTGACTTTGTACCATTTCTCTCTGCTAGCCTGAACTCTTAATATATGTTCGAAGCGAAGTCTGGCGAAGAGTAGAGAAAAACTAATGCAAGCAATCTAGATTGGGGACGTCGTGTAAGTTTCGTAACAATTATTGGAGACGTATGTCTTGTCACTTTTGTACAAATGATCTTGAAACTGTATGACAAATATCGAAAATGAAGCCAAAAGGTAAAATCACTGTTTGTTTTAACGAGAAAAGATCCGTTCCGTTGTTTGTTCCGTATTTCGTGTTGCTTACCACGCTCCAACGCCCCCGTCCGCTTATATAATGTACATATAACTCCAGTTCTATATTCACGATACCGTCCGCTTATATAATGTACCTATAACTCCAGTTCCATATTCACGATGACGCAAGCTCCTTAAACTAATAGAATCTAAAAATCATTTTCAAAACGTTAACATATTATATTATTCGTCACTTTTATTCTGTGTTGACCTTTTTGAATCTAAATGGCAAATACATTTGATCTTTATGCGGTGTAAGAGAAACACAGTATAGGTGAATATGTTGGTATCCTTTCAGTCACACCAAGACAGTAGATCACGATAGTTGTTACCAGGGGGTGCTGTAAAAATAGGTCTCAGAAACCTCGCCATTCTGACATTTAGGTGATGGAGGTCGCGTTGTTTATTGGGAAAACATATGGCGTTACTATCGTGAGCAATCTTGTCGATGTATGGAATGGCCAGCAAGGATGTGTATTTCCGAAGGGAAATCAAACCAATGTTTAGTTGCTTACATCTGACGATTCTTAGTGACATTGAAAGGAAGGATGAGAAAGAAATAGATTAAAAAAACCATTCGATATGTTTCATCACAGATTTCATATATAGATAGATGTATGTAATATAGACGGTATACGACCCAGTGGCGTTGTAAGGAACAGATGTTATGTACGCCCTTGACACATGTCTAGTTAATAATTAACGATCACGACTAACGATGTACCCGCCAGGGTACTTGTAATTGACGCCGAGAAGCGTTGATTACACGCCGATACATAGCTCTGATAGATACACCGACTTTAATTATACCATCTTTTAGTCTACTTATCAATTATTGACCTGTACTACTGTCTGTTACTGCAGTATGGCTAACGTTGTCGGTGGAAGGGTGGGCGAGGATAGCAAGATCGACGATTGTTGAAAAAGGAAACAGCCAGAGTACCAAAACCATTCAGAAATTATATCAATAAATTAGAAATAATAATAACTGAGAGGTCTAAATAAGGTAGGCGAAAACGCACTGGTAGCAATCATGCTGTAAAATCGCGTGTAATGCATTTAGCATCTTTATACAAAGTAATTTCGTGAAACTGAGTGAAAAAAATCAAAAAAAAAATCTGTTTTACCCTGTGTTACATCTAAAGAAGAAATGCAAATGTCGGGTGCCGCAGTGGATAGCGCAGCTGCGCCGATTGGACGTGGAAACGTATGGGTTAACCCGCCCAAAAACGTGTATATTGTAGGTTTTCTCCGGGTACTCCGGTTTCCCCCTTCATTAAGACCCTCAGCGGGGTTCCATCCGAGCCAATAAGTTATAGTGATTAATATAAGTTGGAGAAACAACGTTTCATAACTATTGTAAAATGAATAAAGTTTATAGTAAATGCAGTCAAATCCGTCAAAGATCATACAGAACAAGTAAATACCTAATAATTGCAACTTAAGTCTACGATATATCGTCCCCCGAAGGCGCCTCATCTCTGGAACATATACTAACGGTGTTCACATTTGACATTTAATATGAAGTTTCGATGTTTGCAGACATAAACTGACAAAGATTAATGAAATACGTTATCCAGTTAATTTGGTCGAAGATATTTATCAAAGATTAAATAAAAAGATTTTTGAATGTTTATGGTGTCTAGACTAGAATTCTTTTTGTAATATGAGGTACATCAGGGTTAACTAGACCATGGTAATAGAACGTACATATGTGTACATTGTAGCTATATATTTGTTCCACCTACAGTACATGATGTGTCAGTATTTCGCTACTGCTCACCAGACATGCATTATGACGTCGTCAATTGTTGCTATGACATCCGAGTTACTTCTGTTTACCATCATATGTCAGTATTATTAGTTACACAGTTTGTTAGTGACCTAATACGGAAAAATATCGGATAAAACTATATATTACTCTACCACGTTCAGATGGCTTTCATATAGACTATTGATGTCATGAGTCGATTGTCGACGTCATCATTATTGTGACGTCATTATTGTTACAGTGGGTACCATTGACCCTCCCTTCACAGATGGATGTTCTATTCATACGATATATGCATTATTTAACTGACTGCTGAATAACATTTAAGTGAAATGAAATTTCAAATGAGATAAACAGATGCCAACAATGGTACATATAAGTGTTTAGCTGCTCTTCATGTTGCCTATTTATGAATAGTTCAATGCTTAAATAAATTCTAAATAATTCAGCATTACATGTACATGGAGACACGGTAGTCTAGTGGTAGACGCCGGGCTCGTGACCGAAGGGTTGCGGGTTCGAGTCACGGCACGGCACTGTGTTGTATCTTTGATCAAGATAGTTTACTCCGCTTGTTCCAGTCTACTCAGCTGTAAATGAGAACGTGATTGGGCAATGCTAGAGTTGTTGAATGCTAGCTGTGAGCGCCGAAATGGCAGCACCGGCTGTGTGCTCCAAAGGGAGTTGAGAAAGGTATTGGCTAGTGTCAAAGGCCCTATAACCACGGATAATAATTTGTGAACCGCTTTGAGACGATCTACGAACTAGGCTTTGATAAAGCGGTATATAAGAACCTCGAATTATTCTCATTACAACATTGTAGAAAGCTGAACATGGCCAGTCGCAGGAAAAATATCGCCGAAGGAGCAGCCCAGACGAAAAGTAGCCAAGGTCAACGATCATTGTGGTCAGACAAAAAATAGGCATATAATTAATCTGACTTGCTGAGCACAGTGTTAGAGAGATTCCATGGTAGGTTTTGAATGATTTTGAAGACAAATACGTATGTTCAGCAAAACATTAATTATTTGCAGCAAGTGAACCAACAAACGATTGCAAGTAAATCAGCAAGTATATAACAAACAAAAGTAAGGAAATCCAAAATCAAGCATGAATACACTAAGCTAGGTAAATCAAAGGCACCGCAAACAAACATGTATTTACGGAGTCTTGAACAGCACGGGACCTAGACGATCACTGCCCCAGGCCTTGATTATCAAGTTACATGTATCTGGTAACGGCACAACATAAACCTATAATTATGATCACTGATTATCAATATAAACAGACTCCTTAGATCAGCATCAAATCGAAAATGCATCGCGATAACGCATGCGCTGTTAATTAATGACTTTACAGTGCATTAACCATCATAGCTCTTTACACATAAATATTGATTATAACTGCATGCATCAACGGAAAAAGTGAAATGCTTTGTTAATACGTAACAGTTTATGAATGATATTAATACTAAATCATTTATGACTTTCACACACCAATTAATATTCTCCTTCCTGAATAATAACAGTATAGGTGTGGTAGGTTGTGTGTGTGATGTGTATACAACGAGGGGTGTGTATGGGGGAAGTCCAGTCACTGAGTCAGCTCTGTGGGAGGGTACACTCTACAACAACTTACCATCTTATCAGTTACAGATCGCCAAAAGCGATCAGTCCATTCACCCGTCCGGGGAGTCTTGACCATCTGTTGATAAACAAACTATGCAAACAGCATGTGCTTTTAGTTACTGACCACTGCGTGAATGACCTCTGTCCAAGCTTCCGGAAGTCGGTATTAGAGTGTAGCTAAAGATAATTGTACAGCACTCAACCACAGGCCTGCCCGAAAACTGGAGGATTTTTTAACAGTTGCATTTGTAAGTATAATATTTTTTTGTAATGCATAAACATTGATATATATGGATCAGATTTGCTTTCTGGTGTTCCATCGAATTATAAGTAGCAAATTGTTTCTGCATTTTTGCGTAAACTACTTTTGGCTAATAAATTAACGGTTTCCTGTTTTTGAAAGGGTAGATTAATGAATAATCTCTGACTATCAAATAAATCGTGGTACCAGTCTGTGAGAAAAGGGTGAGGGGAGCATGTATGTGAGGGTACATTCCCCGGTCAGTTAGAGCCAGCTCAGAGAAAATCATCTTCGCTATTTATACTCGTTTCTTATGTACGAGCGAAACTACACATGGAAGGTGTATATATATATACGCATATATTCCGTGTACTTTTCGTAGGCAACGAAAAAATACTAAAATCTGGAAATCTTCCAGCGTGACAAAGGCATGTAGTCAAATTTGTCGCCATCAAAGAGGTTAGACATTTCCAAGCAGCCTCTGTACCGCGGTTCCCTGACACATGGTTGTAATGTGTGGAGTTTCCCGGTGTACTGAAGTACGGTGCAGTTCAAGGTCACGGAGTCAGAAGGGGACGTAAACAACGATAATCAGTAGCCGAGGATGAGAGGTGTGAACAGGAGCCTGCCGCCATTAATCATGACACATTTGCGCGGGAACAACAAGTGCACGAGACAGGATGTTACACGGAGGCATAGTATCCTGACAGATGTGTTGTTATCCCCACATCAATTTAAATCAATCTGCGTTAATCTTTTTCATTGGGGTATGCTTACCATTGTGTGTCAGATCTGATCAGGATTAACAGCCTCGTAGTGTCATTTTGCTTTGATCTCGATCTGCGATGCTGCTAGACCTTCTTACGCAAGTTAGCGTTATATAAGTAAACTCCTGGCTACTGATAACATGGACGGAACTTAGCGTTATATAAGTAAACTCCTGGCTACTGATAACATGGACGGAGCTCATTGATGACTGATTAGTGGGAAATGTATATATACGAGTGCATTTTCTGTTGTGTGCATATAAATAATTCATATGACAAGTTGACCGTTCTCCATTGCTCAAACTTTGCACTGCTTTAACTTAATAGAATGCAGTACTTAACTACATTGAAACAATTTTTAATGGAACAGGAGAAGGCTACGGTCACTACTGAGAACGTTCGTGACGTCAGGAACCACCGCTTACGGTGTCTGAAATAACCACTAGCCTAAAGAATGTATTTTTAGAAAGTTCTGTAAACTCTGGTACAGAATAAACGTGAAACCTTTCTGACCCGAAATGGCCATGGATCAACGTCTGTGTCAATGGACCCCGCCATAATGACCAGAACGTAGACTGTTCGAATGGTAAATAAATCAGCTGATCATTACGTGCGTGTTTCCCAGACAAAGTTACACGACATGACAGTGATCACCCAGCTAATGTCCCCAGTCTACTGTTTACCATGTCACCATAGAAACACGGGGTTTACCTGTTACGTGCACGTACAGTACCACAGGCACGTTTGGTCAAGAAAATGTCCGTATTATATAGATGTATCATAGTGTAATGGTTGGCATATGTGGAGTTTCCCGGTGTACTGAGGTATTATAATATGTATTATTATATCATTGGCTACATAACTATACAAATTAAAAAGACAATAAAGCTGGAAGTGAGAAAACTGACGATTCGTTCCGGATTGTTTCACCTTATAGTATAACCTTTATGCGCACGTTGTTCAATATCAAATTGTAATGTACAATAGATTTCTATCAAAACAAAATTAATCTACCGTGTCGTTTTACCTGTCTGCCAGGTATCAGTTTAAACGCTAGAATACATTTTATCTGAATGTAATCGTTATTATTATTTTCTTTATTTCCTCTAATGAGTTGATGCCATCATCATGCCGATGTCAGAGACTCAAAGATCAATATACATGTAACGTACGTTTTGAAACTTGTCTAAATCATGGTGATAACAATAAATGGTAACTGTCGTCCAATTTGTCTGTTACGTCCTAACATGACGTCAGATATCATTATGTTTTGTTGTCATGACAGGTGACCTTAGCTGATGTGTCGTCATATGAACTACGCTTTTACGACGTCATATGACGTTAAATGTAATGTTTGTTACATGTATGTACGTCTACATACATAATATCTTAGCTGTGTTGTCTGTTATGTCGCCCAGGACCTTAGACGTTATGGAGACGTTATGGAGACGTCAGCGCCTGGCGATTGCCCATACGATACAGAGATACATAGTTAAAGTTAGAAACAGGATAGAGTTTCCTGATACATGTATACGAATGAGGAGAGAGTTTCCTGATACATGTATACGAATGAGGAGAGAGTTTCCTGATACATGTATACGAATGAGGAGAGAATATAACGGTAGGATTTAGTACGTGTTTGTATAATAATTGTATTAGCATGTCTTCCAAACGATAATAAACCATTCATTATGTATTATGACCCGTTTCATGGACACAGATCGATATATCTAGTGGGTCAACCTGGCCTAACTGCGTACTTCACCAAAGTAGAGTTACAACGGTATATCGGTCATCCAGACACTGTGGTTCCCTTCATTCATATATACGTTATATGGTAAATCAAATAAGGTAAATTCCAGATAAACGCATCTAGAAAAGCCACTGGAAATTGGTTATTTTATTTACTGGAATCTGTGTATATCCTTTCGGTGTAATCAAGGATTTTTTTTAATTTTTGAACAGAGATATGTTTCAACAATACCTGCATAGGTATACGTCTGATTTGAATTTCTTTGATACTAACATTTTCAAAATGTTAGAGCTCGACATGACACTACGAAGTGCTTATAATTGGTTTCCACAACATTTACAGTGGAATTTGAGGATGATCTCATTGTATGAGTATAATTCTGAGAATGTTACATGCACGATCATGTGTTTCCAGAAATCCAATTAACACTCGTTAACACTTCTCTGCCCATACAGATGCTGATAGAACGGTAATGTGTCACTAGCATAATGCCATGTCCGACCTATATCCTTACATGAACCTTTGCGAGATCAGACTTATTGATCACTACATCTGTATTGTGTGAACGTGATTTCTTAATTCCGTCTTTGCGTATTGCAGAGTTCTCTCCTCTTGAGAGCAGGTATGCATTGTTACGTCATTTGTTTGTGAGAGTAACGTCATCAATTTTTGAGAAAA
>JAUMHH010184633.1:0-14674 GCA_032359455.1 Chlamys rubida | reverse complement strand
TATGTGTACAGAGAGTGAGATATGTATGTACATAATGAGTATATGTGTACAGAGAGTGAGATATGTATGTACATAATGAGTATATGTGTACAGAGAGTGAGATATGTATGTACATAATCAGTATATGTGTACAGAGAGTGAGATATGTATGTACATAATCAGTATATGTGTACAGAGAGTGAGATATGTATGTATATAATGAGTATATGTGTACAGAGAGTGAGATATGTATGTATATAATGAGTATATGTGTACAGAGAGTGAGATATGTATGTACATAATCAGTATATGTGTACAAAGAGTGAAATATGTATGTACATAATCAGTATTTGTGTACAGAGAGTGAGATATCATGGTCCCTCGTACTGGTCTTGAAAAACCCTTGAATTTGATGTCTGTCTTGAAAAACCCTTGAAGATGACTGTAAGCCTTGAAAATCAATGGAAGTCCATGAAAATCAGTGAAGTTAGTTGGTTATCCGTTTCTGTCATGTTAATTCAGTATTTTGTCAATGAGGGGAACACGAACAGAACAACTGCGATGGGGAAGTGTGTTTTTAACCGCAAATGGCTTAATGATCCTGGATTTTTTTGGGTGAGGGAGTCCAAGGGTGATAGGACTTCTGCTTTGTGCTCGCTGTGTAACAGAATTATCGATCTGGGCAAGATGGGGGAATACACCTTACATCACATATGAAAAGTCAAAAACACATGCAAATTTCGGGGACCGCTTCGACTCGGCCTTTTATACCAAACCCTCTACTTCGACTGTTCCTAATCCAAATCTGAACACGGATGCCGATGACTTTCCTTCAATCCCAGCCCCTGAAGGCCTTATTGTTCATTAAAATTGTTTGTTTATTTTGCGATATAAATGAGCCCTTGAATTTTCAAAATTTGTCTTGTAAAACCCTTGAAAAGTCCTTAAATTTTGAGGTCAAAAGTTTGTATGAACCATGTTGTCTCTGTTTCTTTCCTCCAAATTAGTTCATTCTGTGTGCACTTCTACATTGAAGATAGCCTCACTACCGTAAATCACTTGCTATCCCTTTGTGACAAGGTCAATAAGGGGATATAGCATTCTATTTGTATGTATCTCTCCAGCAACTTTATTTTGTAGAAGATGTTTTATCAAGTTTCTTATGATGGTCAAGTATGACTACCTGGAACCTATTTTTCCTGTTGCATGGTGTCTGGTCAGTGTCACCATTGCTATTTACAGATATCTTTATTGTCATTCTACTGACATCACTTCTGAATTGTTCATTAATTAAATTCATACAATCTATTAATTATAAAAATACTCTGACTAGATTTGTGTTTCAGGGTGCCAAGGTGGAGGTCACCATTTCTTTTCGAAGAAAATAGTTGTTTTGCATAACTCTAACAGCTTCATTAATAAATTTTAATGGATTTTGATAACGCTTCATAAAATAGTATACTTTGAGAATACCCACAAGAAGTTTGTTTTTCAATATATATATAAAATCTTTGTTATCCTTGCAACTCTGTATCTTTGAGAAAACTTAATGTTTATATGGATAAGATCTCTATATTTGAATTCATCATCTGAAAATGAAGTTGCTAGAGTGGTAGATAAGGAGGCACTGTGGATGCTAAGTAAGGCTCTCTAACAGGCTATTGTGCACACAAGGGTGCTTGGATTGTTTGTGTTGCCTTGTTGCTTCAGGATATACTTTTGTTACTAGCATCTGCAGAGAATCCATACGAAAATGTAGTAAAATACAAATGCTAATTTAAATTGTGTTAATTGATTGCTGACATATTTGATAGGTACACCAGAAGCCGTGCATTGGTAGGCTTTTCTTTTTCTTTGTGATAAGATTTTCTAATCATTTGAATACAAAGTTTTCAAGGGAAGTAACTCTTGAAAAAATAAAAATGCATACATAATGAGTGTTTAAGGTAGCATATATCCTTAAGGTAATCAGGCTTTGAGAAACTTTCCTCGACTTGATCCAGAAAGTCTATCAGGCTTCGAGAAACTTTCCTCGACTTGATCCAGAAAGTTGATGTGTAATGGCAGGATGTGTTGTGTAACTAATATATACTTACCTAATTACTTCCACATCTAACATGTACTAGCATTGTTGTAACAGAAACACAAATATAAATGGCTCATGTCACCTGCTGCATCCTGTATACTTATTTTATACCTGATGTATTATTCCATAAGTTCTGTGTGGATACTTATTACAAGAGAGGTTACTAGTACTAAAAAGGAAACTCTGAGTGGACAGTGAATTGAAGACATGCAATATATTTACGTTAACTCATTCACCCCTGAAGACACATTTGACCTATTCCAATTCAAAGGTTGGAATAGTTCATTATGAAATTTCAGGGGTGAATGAGTTAATGTGATTGGCAGATTCACAACTACACAAGTGAGTTGTCATGTTTGAATTTTATGTAATTAAAACCACAATGTGCGTACATTATCTTATACAGTTTTCAAAACATCCCAAATAAGTACCAGTCTCTCTTGTTCTACAGTCCACAAGGGAAATTGATAGGTATTTGACAGGCTGGTAATGGCCACTATGCTGTTCCCTTTAAGCTCTGTTGAAGGGAATAGTTCTAAAACTCACTCATTGTTAGAAAGTTTGTGACGGTAACGTGATTTGGTTTAGCAAGTTTTGCATGTGTATTTGAGTTGGTGGGTTAATTGGAGCATGAGAATGTTGGCCCACAATGTTGTCTGCTTTGTACTAACTCGGTGCTGTCTGTGTGCTCTTATGTAAGGTTAACTTTGGGAAGTAAATAGGCACTGGTCAGATCACATAGTCATATTTAGCATGGTATATTAATGCACCTCATCCTAATTTAAAAATTTCATTATGTCATGCAGTCATTTCATCGATACCATTTCTCTCATTTTTGTGTGCTGCTTTTCCTCATAAGTTTGAATGAATGTTCCCCCACACCCCCACACCCCTCCCCAAAAGAAAATCAAACTTCTATATAATGAAATAGAATAAATTAATGTTGGATGCTATGAACCGGTCATAAGTCATTATGTATGTAAGATATACCTTTAAACAAGTTCACAAATCTCATTCAGGTCTTCAGAGACTTTCAATTGTGCCTTCAATTTCATTGAATTTTTCGGAGAAAGAATTGGTGTGGAGTTTATTGTGAAATAATCTTTTTAGTTGATTTCTAGTTTTGTCATTATTCCTATACAAAGGCAATACATTTGATTGTTTAAATGTTACACAATACACATTGCAAATTCAAATTTAAACTGGAGGATGTAAAAGCTGTATCGGAACAGAAAAAATAGCGAATGATCTGGACGTGATGTTCTGTTTTAGTAGGATTTTTTTTATTGATTTCAATTTTATTGACAATACAAGTTGATCAGGATATTAAATGAAAAAAAGATATGATAGGTACAGACTGTTACAGTAGTGTGTGACGTATGTTTGAGAGCCCGTAATGGATCGAGACAAGCCCTATATATTTGACCCAATGAACATTTTCTTGTTTTTTAACTTTTATTTTGGAACATTGATAAAATTCTCATAATTTTGCAAACTGTGAATACGTTTCATTTGTACTCGACCGTTTGTAGTATGTTTCAGAGAGAGAGGGGAGGTACACACTATGCTATGGTTTGGATGAGTTTAGACATTATTATTTGCAACGTACTTCTTGGGTTTGCTATGTTGGATAGATCAAGGGGAAAATCTCATACATGTAAAATTGTGTATAACTGATGTAAAAATAAGATATTGTCATTAAAGTTTGTTATGAATATGAAGAAAGTTTTGTTTTTTATTTTTGATAAGTTTCCTCATGAGAGCACAAAGCCACTGTCTAGGTCAATGTTGTTTACAAAAACGTTTGCTAACCTTGTTTTACTAACCATTGCACTTCTACTCAGGGACAAGTGAAGCAATGTACCTCTCGCCTCCACATCTTTTATCATGTGGACCTGCCACAATGAGGATGGCGATAGCTTTCCTAGATAATTATTAAGGATATATGCTTTATGACTATGATTTATCTATCTCCTTTCCAAAAGAACTCCACTAGTACTATTTAAAGAAATCCTTTTCATGATTTGATTATTGGGACTGAGTAAATTGTCCTAAATTGTTAAAGTGTTCATGTTTGATGTCAATATAAAAAGGTGAATGATAACAGTTTACACAAATCACAGGTACGGTACAATGTAGCAAATGTCTATAAGGGAGGTAACTCACAAATCACGGGTAAATTAATGTAGCATCTATCGTTAAGTGATTGTTGGCTGGAAAGCTATCGGCTCACCTAGCAGAAAGTGTCTGTGACCTTATGCTATAGCAGGCATCTATGTAACTATCATGTTGTCCTTCTTCTATTGAACCATAATGCCAAGAGTCAAATGGTGCCTGTAGTTAGCATTGTTGGATGGCTTTCAGGCATGTTCAAATAAATTACCTTAACCCCCTTTTATGGGTCAATTTTGTTAAAATGTTCACCATCGTCTACCAAAGTGTGAGGTCTAGGGGAATGATATTGGTCTTGTAACTTGCTGGAGAGGAGGCAATCTATATTTTTATAATTTTGTAAATAATAAATTACTGGTCTGTTTTTATGGTAAAATGTGCTTAAAACTTCCATAGAACAGTGAAGCTTAGAGTGATAACAAATTTTCTTAACCCATCTACAAGCTCACGTGGGTCGTGTTCAGAGGCGTGTAAAACATTACTCAGATAACCAGTATAAGGACTACAGGCCTGATATTTGTCTAACTGGTGTATTTTTCCCCGAGATGACTGATGATCAAGTTTGATATTTACCCACCTTTATCAATAACAAGGGTAAAATATGTTAAAAACAAAAATAAAAGAAGGGTAAGCAATGAAACCTCGTAGATCTCCTTTAGATTTCATTGAGAGCAGATATGATTGAAACATCAAACTTTTAGGCATCAGCATGTCAAATTTTTACATATCTCAATTTATAAAGGTAGGTAGATTAGTTATTTCTATATACATATCATTCTTTATACATTTAGTCAAATGGAATGGAAGTGTTTTCCTCTGATTTGAAATAGAAATATATGACTTTTTTTTTTTTTTGCAAAAGAAATTTTATATGACTTCATCCCAGAAATTTGACTATGCACAGGAAAACAGAATCTTCTGTAGTACACATACAAGGTCACACCTGTTAAAATAAATATCACTTGCATAGAAAATACATAAATTCAAATACCACAAAATAGATTTACACATGGAAATAGAGAAACTGGTATACCAAATACAAAACAGATGCACACAGGGAAAAAACCCCACAAAATTATATGAAAACATTACATGAAAGTAGATCAATTCAGACTACATACTAAAACAAACACACACACATGGCTCACGGGATTGGTAGCAGGGCTTCACAGCAGTGGTACGACCAGAAGAGGTGGAGAGGTTTGTGTATAAAGAAGATAATTATTGTTCTTAAATTAATATTGAAATTGGCCATGATCAACCACGGCCAAAACTACATATTCAAGGTTTTATTAGAGACAACAAAAACCTATTTTTAGTTCACCTGGCACGAAGTGCCTGTGAGCTTATGGTATGGTGTGTTGTCCGTCGTCAATGTCCCTCAACGTTTTTCTTTGAACAACTTCTTAAGAACTGAAGAACCTAAGGTCATGATGTTTGGTCAGTAGGTAGCTAGGACACCGTGCTATAAAGGTTCTTCAAATAAAATGCCTTGACCAACTTACAAGGGCACAGGCATCAAATATGTAAAAACGTTGAAACAACTCCTTCTTAATTACCAGGAGGCCCAGAGTGATGATAGGTGGCCAAAAGGTACCTGGCATGGAGTGCTAATGACCTTGAGCTACTTTCAAGATCACAAGAGTCAAATGTGTTAAAAAAACCTTTTCTCATTAACTAATAGGCCTAGAGTAATGGTTTTTGGCAAGTAGGTACGTTGGATGGAGTGCTATTAGCTTCCATCAAATGGATAGCCTTGACATAATTTCAAGGTCACTGGTCAAAAATATAAAAATCTTCAAACA
Source organism: Chlamys rubida (assembly GCA_032359455.1). Classification (NCBI taxonomy): domain Eukaryota; kingdom Metazoa; phylum Mollusca; class Bivalvia; order Pectinida; family Pectinidae; genus Chlamys; species Chlamys rubida. Next base: position 8,632 of record JAUMHH010184633.1, on the reverse strand, counting down.
ACTTCTAAATAACCAGTAGGACCAGGGTGATGACATTCGGCCAGTAGGTATCTTGGATGTAGTGCTATGAAGTTTCCTCAAATTGATGACCTTGACCTACATTGAAGGTCGCATGGGTGAAATGTGTAAACCTTTGAATGACTTCTGAATAACTAGACACAAACAGTGATGATATTTGGCTAGTAGCATGCTGTGATGTGGTGCTATGAAGTTTCCTCAAATACATTTCCTTGACCTACTTTCAAGGTCACAGGCACTTTCAAGGTCACAGGCATCAAATATGTGAAAACATTTAAACAACTCCTTCTTAATTACAGTACTAAGAGGCCTAGAGAAATGTTTTTTTGGTCAGTAGGTATCTGGGATGTAGTGCTATGAAATTTCTTCAAATGGAGTTTTCAGGAGTCAAATATGTTAAAACCTTAGAACAACTTCTTCTGAATATCTTGGACACATATATAGTGATGATCATTTATGTTTAGCCAGTTGCATTCTATGATGTGGTGCTATAATAAATAAATAAAAAATAAACGACCTTGTCATTCTTTCAAGGCCACATGTATCAATTATGTAATCACATTTAAACAACTCCATCTGCATAACCAGGAGGCTCTGGGAGATGATATTTAACCAGTAGCATGTTGGAATGGAGGGCTATAAAGTTTCCTCAAGTAAATGACCTTTACCTACTTCTAAGGTCACATGGGTCAAATGTGTGAAATTCTCTCAAACAATTTATTCCTTATAACGAAGAGTGCCAGGGTGATGATAGAGTAGTACAAATTTAGCATGAATTATCTTTGGACCAAGAGGACTTAAAATTGTATAAATAGAAGGTCTGGCTCCCCAAATTGCAGCAGGAAAGGGCTCAATAAAGGGAACCAGAGAAAAATCTTTAAATTCTTCCTTCAGTACGGATTAAATTATTTCAATCATTTAGAACTTAAGCTAAGGAGACTCGGTATGTGGAAATATTTGCAAAAATACTTTGATTGAGAACATTTTCCCGTGATTGCTTAAATATCCAGGTGAGCGATACAGGCTCTCTGGGCTTCTTGTTATTATCTACAGTTTATATTTTATAACTTTCATGTACATTTGTCATCTGTGATGATTTTAAAATGTTGTCCCTGAAAATTAGCCCAAACTTGCTTCCCCAATACCACTTGGAGGCATGGTAGTCTAGTGGCTCTTGACTGAGGGGTTGCGGGTTTGAGTCACGTCATGACACTGAATCTTTGAACAAGATACTTTGTTCTAGTCTACTCAGCTGTAAATGAGTACGTGGTTGGGCAGTGCTAGAATTGTAGAATGCTAGCTGTGAGCGCCGAAATGGCAGCACCGGCTGTATGCTCCCCAGGAGTTGAGCAAGGTATTGGCTGGTTGTAAAGGCCCTATAACCACGGATAATAATTTGTGAACCGCTTTGAGACGACCTACGCACTAGGTTGTGATAAGGCGGTATATAAGAACCTCGAACTATTATTTTTATTATTATTTGGAATTTGTCTCACCAGCTGTCTCAAATAGTGACAGTCTGTTCCGGACTTTTGTCTCGTTTTGAAACATCAGTGGGTTTCTTTATAAGGAAGCTCGACTGCATTCCGCCAGTATATATGGTGACAGGACGATCGGCGGATAAACCTTGACTTGCCAGACATTCCAACAAAACCCTAATTGCAAGCTATCCAATATTGGCGGCAAATAGCACCTGCGCTTTTAAATGACTGTCTGACGCAGCATCTTCCATGAGGCAATAGGTACCGGTTAACAGATAACAAACGTGTCCGGTTATACTCTCAGGTACCAGGAGACAGACTGAATTAATCTATAGTAATGCAAAACCGTCTTAGGTTTCGAATCAGCAGACGCAGATTTCATTGATTTTTTTCTGTATGAAATATGTTATCAGAAGTGTTGATGAGTAACCTGACACAGGAAATTACTGACCTTGACTTAGTGCAACCTTTGACCTGGCTTATATCAACTATACCTACGAAATCTAAACACGTAACGAGATTGTCCTACGGACTGGAAAGAGTTCTCCACATATAATAGTTTGGTTCGATGAGCATAGCAATCCATTAGGTCTAGAGGCTTTCCTTGATGACTAGATGCGGAATTGCATTCTAAAAGAAAATCTATAGCTTTGGAGAACACAGTGCCTAGAGGGCAGGCTAACCCCCTAAGACTTCGCTTGGCTTTCGTCTGTTTAAGGTAAAGCCGATATTATTGGTTTCGGAGAAAAAGAATACGAGATGAAAGTATTTTTACATAAAACATTTATATCATAATGCAAAAAATGAAGCAAGGAACATGTAATCCAGTCTCCAGAGACATAATAATGTGACAAAATTAAAAAAAACCCAGTTTTGTTATTGACAATGACGATGAGACAAGTCTACATATGAACATATGATGTGATCATGAGAAAAAGACAATAAAAACCGAAAATGAAAACCTGCTAAAAAGTCGACACTACAACATGTACCTTATAAAATAGACAAGGATCGTCAAGCTTTGATGATGTAACTATAACAGTGGACTAGAGTGTCTGATCGCTTACAGATATTACGATCTAAGTACATACGTACTTGACTCCAACTTCTCCTCGTTTTTTTGGCATGGTTTGGTGCCAGCTTGAATTGCTTACCGTGTGATATTATGGATGATTTGTACATCTTTGAAGAGTCCAGGGTAAGGTTTGTGTCATCGGTGTAAGTTTCGTTGTATTTGGTCGCCATAGTAACATATAATGCTTGTCCATCCGCGACATTAGGGTACGCTTGAAGTGTCATCTTACAACCGGAACTAGCCGAACCGTATGTAAGAGGTGCGTAATAATATTCCTTAACGTCGTCGGAATTAACTGCGAATATGTAAAAAAAAAGATATTATTATTTTTTTAATTTCGACAATGACCTTACGCCAAATATAGCTATAATGCCATGGATTGTTTTTTTATAACATGACAGTACTTCATAAACGTAGGATCATTGAGGCAACCACTCCTCTGATCATTTCATTATATCATTTCATTAAAACTCAACTATGTCCTCATTCATTTTGGAATGCAGGAAGTTAGTTAGATTAACAAAGCCATACAAATAATTACGAAAACGGAATTATTCCCAAGATATGAAAACCTGAAAGGATGCATCAAGCTTTACAGCGATCTTACAGCGATGAATTTACACTCATGACGTCATAATTCTTCGCAGAACTCAAGAACAATCAATAGCAACTATAATAGGACTTGAATACTCTACTCTAAGTAATGTACCAGGTATATTTAAGATTTAATATGCAGATTGCAGATTCTTGTGAATACTGTTAATATAATGACAAAACAATTATTCAAATAATGTGTACGCATGCGGAGTGAAAACATCCATATTTAAATAGTACCTACCTCTAGTCAGAGAAACCATCCACATGGTTGCCATGAAGCTGAGTGCCGCTGGAAAAGAAAACATAACATAAGACACAACTGCAATGATTCCTGACATATATTATTATCAGATGACCATGTCATGAGCGTATAATTTAGTTGTTGATACAGTTTACAAAAATAAGCTTGCAATGTTGTCGGTCATGCAAATGGCATGCAAAATATAATGACAAAAGCGAATAAACAAAGACACATGAAAGCAAAAAAAATCCAACAACAAGAGTTGATGGCCTTATTAAACGGAAAAATGATTTCGGTGTAATGAACCATAAATCACATCCTGAACAGAAAATTCTTTATAAAATTCTCCTGAAATAGCCTCAATGTTAACAAAACAAACATTCTTGCGATAACTTGGTCAATCCGTATCATTAATTTATCAACCAGGTCAAAATGCAACATAAATTACTCAACCAGTTCCAAACATATCATCCATTTACTAGCCAGGTCCAAAGATATCATCCATTCAATAGCCAGGTCCAAACATATCCATTCCCTAGCCAGGTCCAAAAATATAATCAACTTATTAGCCAGGTCCAAACATATTATCAATTGATTAGCCAGGTCCAAACATCATCAATTGATTAGCCAGGTCCAAACATATTATCCATTTACTAGCCAGGTCCAAACATATCATCCATTCACTAGCCAGGTCCAAACATATAATCAATTAATCAATCAAGCCAAAACGTACCATTAATAAATCAACCAGACCTAAATGTGTCATCGTTTATCAGCAATTTGCAACATTCTTAGCATTATAGACTAATACACAAGTTTGATCTCAAATACCAAATGCAACGTTCTAACAAAAATGGAAGTCATTGAAACAGCAAGTTTATGTCCTCGCCTTAGTGATAAAGTGATCATGATAGCCTATCATAAACAACACACCAGTGTCTCCCCGATATCTGTTGTATTTATTGCAAAGCAAACCACAAAAGTGTCTCACCGATATTGTTTTCCCGGTCAATATACTTCTAAATCATATTCTGTACATTTGCTGTTTTTATAGCCCTTGACCTTCATACTTCAAGAGACAGGATGACGGGTGCTAAATGTGACGGAGTAAAGGATGAACGTAACATCAACACCAGTGATTGCACCTATAATGTACCTAGATTCTATACAATTTGGTAATAGATACAGTATACCAAGAACCAATTACACTGCATCATACAGCTGTTTCATCCCTCTAGGACTCATTGGTAATGCTAAGGCCAAAATAGTTTGAAAATTAAATTGGTCTACACTTATATTGAAACAGAAGGGGACGTGCGTAAATCCCTAAATTTATGAAATTCAATATTTGGAAGAGCACTGGTTAATAAGTAAAAGTGTGTATATGAACCGTGACATTACTCGAAGGAGATAACAGTGGCAAGCAAAAAGGCATCATGGCGTGTGTCAAATGTGGTGCATTAAATACGAAATTTCTCTTTTTTGTGTTGGTGGAGTAATCACTAATTTCACATAGTTATTGTCGAGATTGTAATATTTTCAACACGTCAGGGAAAACTTCGTGCCACAGAAACGACGGCAATATCATATACACATATACTGCTTATTTAATGTGAGGCATTAACTATTAACGATATAGGTAAAGTGATATATACCTTATAGAGCAACAGAGCGACAAATAAGTTTCTTGGGGGATTGATACATTGTATTATCAAAGGCGTCTTTAAATGATCCTTTTAATATAAAATTGATAACTTACATGGATTCAAATAATCTGCCTGATTTTGCTTCATTAAAATTGAAGCCAGTATTTATGCCACATTGGACTTTGTGCGGAAAACAATAAAGTGATAACCCGTATAACATCGACTAGTGTGCTGATTGGGTCCATCATGTTGTGCTTCCCTTACGTGAAGGATGATTAATTGTCTCCGCATGCATACTTGGAATTTCTATTGAGATTTTTTCATTTTCTTTTTCTAATTTAATTTCGGCATGTCTAAGACATGGGGTTTAATTAAGAGCACGACATTTCCTGTAAATTAATCTGGGTCAGGACCGCGGTGCCAGGAATAGTCTCTAAATCACCAGAACACACGATCAAGCAATGTGTCGATGGAGGTTGATGGCTGAACATAGAGTTCCTGGTGTACACGAGCTAAAAGCATATTTAGATCACTTTTATATGTAAATACATTTATACATTGTATTTTGTAGTGCATAGGTGTTTTTCAAATGAAACAATAGATGTGAAGAGAACGAGAATTACCCACAATGTTCCTTTTAAATATTATTTAAACATTCATAATTAAGATCGGTAAGAAATAATGAAAGCAACGACTTAAAATCAATTCTTTTTTTTATTCTTTACCACAAAAATACATTAAACAACGCAATTTAGCTACCAGCACTGTGCATTTATCCATATTCATTAGAAAAAGTACGAGAGTTTGAACTCAAATAAAAAAGTATATGTTTACCACCTTTTATGTTTGTATTTAAACTAAACAAATCCAACATGACAATTAACGCAAGATTACAGTGAAACTAACCTTACTATCGGCAAATAAGTCATGATCGATATGTACAAGATAGAGTTGATGGTGAGAATAAGTAGCCCTCAGTAACAGAATGACAATGGATCGGATTGTCGGGTAGAGTAGTCTATTTATAACATGTCGTGTATTATAAGCTTTTAATCCACTCATTATGGTTATAGGTAAATACACAGGTGAGTCGTGATGACGGTTCTTCGAGTGATGGATTATCGATGTTTATATACAGGACAAGGTACTAAGTACGTAAAATGTCAATAATGAATGCTATATCGCTAACGTGTCTAGGTACATGCAGAGTACAGTACAGGTGAGCGTCAACCTCGGTTGGATACGGTGATATCTCTCGGCAATTTACTAGTACGGCCAACTTTGAGAGTTTATACCTTCCAACCATTCATTAACAAATACATTCGACGTGTTTACTATTTGTTAGATTGCTTCATTGTATTAATGAAAGTATGATGACTTATTAGGACCTTTACGGCTTCTAGATTTGTCGCAGTGACAAGGCTGTTTATTAAATAACAAAGTAGTCCCTGCAGGTAGGGCGTAAGAATTGTACCTGCTGCCCCCATTGCATGATCGTAAGAGGCGACTAAATTTGGGGTCTTATCTTTTCTCTTCTTTCTAACCAAATTTCTTTTTCCTAATGTCTCCCTTGACAATGTCTCACTTTTGGCCTTTCGTTGAGCGTTCGCCCCTGTGAGGAAGGCTTTGGGTTCTGTCCCCTGGCCGAGATATACCAGAGTCTGTAAACATGGTAGTTTCTATTCCTGCTTAACGCTCAGCAATTAAGGAGTGGGACGACTGGTTCGCCCGTTGTCAGTATAATGTGACCGGCTAGGGTGTCATGCTGGGTGTCTTCGGCAGTATGTTTCAGTAAGGTAGCACTATAAAGTCGGCATCAGTTCCGCGCTTTCTCAAGCAGACAAACACGAACATATCGCAGCCTCCCAAAACACACGCATGCATCTTGCAAACAGGGGGAGGCCATCCTTAAATGACCATATCTGTTGATCGGACGTTAAACAATACTAAACCAAACCAAACCGAACCTAATGTAGGTGACAGGGTACATATTGTATTAGTCATCGAAACGTCACACATAAACACTTACTAGTTGTGTTACATTGTCATTTACCCAATTCATGCTTACCAACCAAAAGAGAATGTTTAGAAATTGCTGAATATGCTCCTGACAAAAGGCAAAAAGAGCCCGAAGAATGCTGATGTTGTATAACACCTTATGTACTTAGACAACCTAGAAACCTGATGGATGCTTTCGAGGAAAGTCTGAATAAAATGTAATTGACTTCAAGTATTATTGCATTAGTAAGTTAGTCAGTAACATTGGTAGATACAGACTGTGACCGAGTAAAGTCAAGGGTTGAGCCCATAAGGAAAATATCGACGGAAATATTAATCACCAAAAATAACCCCCAATTTTGAAAACAAGTGTATGTAGTCAAAAGGCCTGTGCCTGTGACGCTCACCTGATGTTTCAGATTCGTCAAAACAATTTAATGGGAAAGTAAGTCGGAGCCAAAAAGCAAGAAAAACTAATATACTGAAATGAACTGCAAGGTTGTTTGCAATCGACAATGGATAGCTTTCAATTGACATATATATAAACCAATTTCAGAATGAAGGAGGCATTTCGGCCACGGTTTCAACATGCATGAAAAGGGCTACAGATCTTGAATGCATCTTGGCCTGAATCACACTTCCACTGGTGTCAGTGTATGAGTAATGAAGGTAGGTTTCCTCGTTGAAAACTGTCATTTACCCAATTGTATCTTGTCCTGGTTTTGTGGTGTCGGAAAGAACCCGACACTGATTTATTGTATGAAGACGACGACCATAAAGAAGACGGTCGAGTACATCACATATGCTCGGAATATCGCCAACAAAATGGTCCGTACCAGTAACACAGGAAGCAGCAATCGTCAGGTTCAAGGCTGATCCCGTGGATTAGTACTGTTAATGGGACGTTTAACCATATAAAACCAAACCAAACCATGGACCACTGTTAATGGGACGTCATATAAAGACCAAAACCAAACCAAACCATGGACCACTGTTAATGGGACGTCAAACCATATAAAACCAAACCAAACCATGGAACACTGTAAATGGGGTGTCAAACCATATAAAACTAAACCAAACCACGAAACACTGTTAATGGGACGTCAAACCATATAAAACTAAACCAAACCATGGACCAATGTTAATCGGACGTCAAATCATATAAAACCAAACCAAACCAAACCAAACCATGGACAACTGTGAATCGGACGTCAAACCATATAAAACCAAACCAAATCATGGAACACTGTTAATATGACGTCAAACCATATAAAACCAAACCAAACCATGGAACACTGTTAATGGGACGTCAAACCATATAAAACTAAACCAAACCATGGACCAATGTTAATCGGACGTCAAACCATATAAAACCAAACCAAACCAAACCAAACCATGGACCACTGTTAATCGGTTAAACCATATAAAACCAAACCAAACCATGGAACACTGTTAATGGGACGTTTAACCATATAAAACCAAACCAAACCATGGACCACTGTTAATCGGACGTCAAACCATATAAAACCAAACCAAACCAAACCAAACCATGGACCACTGTTAATCGGTTAAACCA
>JAUMHH010184622.1:0-14676 GCA_032359455.1 Chlamys rubida | reverse complement strand
GGCAAAAACCTGGTGTGATAATGACGGCAAATACAGTACGGCAAAAACCTGGTGTGATAATGACGGCAAATACAGTACGGCAAAAACCTGGTGTGATAATGACGGCAAATACAGTAAGGTGCAAATTAACACATTCGGAAAAGTTAAAAAGTCACAATTCCCGAAATACTATGTTTGAGATTTTAGCAAGAAATGGAATACGAAAGTTTAGCTGGGGAAATTATGATACTGTTCTTAATCTGATAATGAAATGCAGTATACATGACGAAGCTAAATGTAATTTCGTTTAAATGTAAAGATAAACATGAGCGTAGAGAATGCGTGGCGAAAGCACATCCAATACCTGTAACACATTGTCGTTAAAGCACGTGCAAACTCAGTGTAGGAACTCGGGTCGAAAGTACATTGTTTCAATACAAAAAATATTATGGGCAAAACTGGTCTTGAATTTAGAGTAACCGCTGCAAGCTTAAGTGTCGAGGGAGAATATTTCTTGTTCTAGTGAATGATTCTTAAAAGCGTTATAAGTGTTCAGCCTCCATGTCAATTCTGTGTAGTTTTTATATCGTGAAAAGCTCTAACATTCATTTAAATTTAAGATGATACAAATGCCATGTAGGCCGACCATTGTTAGCTAGTGAGTGTAGGGTTTTATTGCTTAGCTATGCAGAAAATAAGTTTGCCTAAACTGTGGTCTCGCACTGTAAATTTGTAACATTTGGGCAGAAACACATCTCCCCAACAAACGCTGATAATAAAGGATAATTTGCTTTGATGTTATAAAAGCTGTAATTTGTTTCTACAAACGGGTAGCACGGATTTCGTTCTCTTCGTTCATGGACCTCAGTGAGTATCGATTGGAGAACTTTAGCATGGTAACTTTTTGAATCCCTCTTGACGGGAGTTTTGGAAGAGTCTCACCAGCTGTAATATACAATAAGTATGTATGAAAGCAACCCCTAAATCATAATATTCCACGGTCAATTACTGAGGACTGCACTATTCATAAATATACATGAACGCGGGCTATTCAAATTAATGGTCTTGCACGTGGAATACAGATTACGTTGAGTAGCAACATATTCATATCACCGTCGTCTTCACTGTAAATCACGTTTCTATTACTCGTGGTCGGTATTTTTTATCAACCAATAACGAATTTTTCCTGAATCGGTGATTTGAAATTATTAAAAGACTAGAATTATGGGTATTTTAGTTTTATTTTTTGCCCAAGGCCCTTAAGATTTTTTCCAACTTTTATTTGTGATATGCATTCCTTTATGACTTTAGTTTCCGACGTCTCCTATAATAAATCTTAATACAAGGTGCTCTATACTTCTTTCATTTTCATATTTAACAAATCAAAACTATTCCAGGCATTGTTTTCATTTACATTTGGACACCATTCTTTCTACGTTTGTGATATATTATAAAATTGGATTGCTGTGTTAATCAGTAACGATCATGATACTATATATACACGTTTTTATCATACGTGTTTTATACAGATGTTCTGCGCAAAATTGGTGATCATTACAAACCCCTTTGAGAATTCAAATCTACCGGGCCGATATATCAGAAGGGGAAATGGCGGCGCTTTATAAATACGTCAACTTTTACGTCCTATTTTCTTCGAATGACATAAGTTCACGCAGCTTATACATGGATAGACGTTCTGAAAGAGAAATAAGAGCGTGGGTGATATGTCGGAATAGACGTCACAGTAACGGTAGGAATAGATCTTGAACGTAATGCAGGAGACGAAATGATACCCCTACCACAGTGTCAGTCTATTGTTCCTAGCAACATGTTTGGCTAGATCTGAGAAAGCTGTTGTGGCCGTTTGTTCGATCTTATAAATTATTGGAGGTTTTGTTTTTTATGTTATTATTTTTCATTGAAATATGCGGAACATGTATCAACCCTCGACCAATATAAGCCCTCGCGCTGAAGTTCTCGGGCTGATATCTAGGTTTGATAAAGAATGCAAAGTACATGTGCTCTATCCCTTTTTTCTTTGTTTACTTTACCCGTCTGTTAATAAACGGTTTACATTTCATTAATACGATATGCATCGTTTCCCAAACTCGTTCCAATCACAAATTAATCGGGTTTTTTTTATTTCTTCTTAAAACGTAAATTTGGACTTTTAAATTTTTAAAGTTTCACAGAATTACATGTATTGACAACACTCAAATAAGTAACTCAAATAAGTATTGGGTCATACTATGTCTTTTTTTCTCTCCGCAGATAATTCTTGCATTATTCACAGGTTAAAAGCGTGAGGTAATGTCTTAAGCGTATTACTATGACAAACACGTGTTATTAGACCATTTTTTTTATTTGAATATGACGAAGCCAGATAACATCCCACGCTGTTCAGCCAGACGTGGCTGACCAGACTACCTGTAATGATATAATTCCATTGTGAACATGGCAGATAGGACGATAGCGTAGGAGAACTTTTACATTACATATTCACACTTGTGTTTGTAATGTGTGTAATGACAGTGTGTAGGAGCCTGACCCTGTGTCATCCTCTAGTTATCTACACACATCTTGGCTTTGTCGATGCACTTTGTATACATTTCAGTATGTTCATGTATTTCTGTATTTCGATAGATTGGTGTGATTACCTGACATCAAAGCACAACACTACCCTAAAACCTCACTTCGGCCTTATCCTTGTAATGGGCCGCACTCTGATTCATTTAGATACCTGTGCCTTTTAAAGTTTTCATAACTCTGCAGTAAATCATTAGGACCCATCACACGTATAATTTGAAAGATTTATTTAAATTATGTTTCATATTTTTTTGGTGAGCATGTGGACACTTGAAGCTACATAGATAATGAGTGGTGTATTTATGTGTCTGATGCTTACTCACGATTTGTCAGCGGACGCATGAATTCATCATATGAATTGTTTTTAAGCGTTATAACACGTTCTGATTGGCCAGGATATAATAACTTTGAGTATGACGTCGACATTAACAATTCTATGACGTCTACAGATCTTACAAATAGGAAGGTTTGGCTTAATAGTGAGGTATACATATTTTTCTCATATAACTTTGTTCTAAAAAGAAGTAAATGTAATTTTGAAATATGATGTTTTATTTGTAAGCAGGGGATTTGGTAGGACGTTGCAGTCAATTAAGTTCAATAATAAATTATTTCTCAATTCACAATACAAACATCGAAATATAGAAAATACAGAAATCTACGGAATAGATGAAAGACACTGAATAAAACATGAGGGGAAATAGAATTCCCAGAACCATAATGGCTACCATAGGTGTCAAAGATGGCTACCATAGGTGTCAAAGATGGCTACCATAGGTGTCAAAGAGAGGAGGAAACCGACTCTTCTGATTTGTTGAGAAAAGTTTGAAACTCCACTGTGTAATGTTTAAACTGGATTCACTTTAAAACTGGCTGATTCATCTATAGTTTTTTTTTTATTTCAAGAACGTTTATAGAAAATTATATTTTAGGTACTTTAGATTTTTGCTTACTTTATATAATTTCTTCCAAATATTCTCAGCGTGGTTCTTCCTCCATTTAGTAAGACACTTTTGCTATTGAAAAAAAAGTTTACCCGTTTTGCCTTTGTGGAATGCAGAAACCTATCGATATTCAAATCTCAGACAAAAGAAACCAAACTGAATTCCTGTATACTAATCACCCCTTACCCCTTGTTCATATATATCCGAATCAACGATTTGGCGCATAAAGCTACTTTCGAAGAGGTGAAATAGAAAATAATAAACACCATATCGTCAAAGCCTAAACACAAAATCCAAATTCAAAGTCATAAAAACCAGGCAATGAGATGACACTAAAACGACACTACAGACATCATTTCCCCTACAACAAAATAGAGTCAGATACCCCACAACAAAATAGAGTCGGATACCCCACAACAAAATAGAGTCGGATACCCACAACAAAATAGAGTCTATGTGGTCTCACAGACATCATTTACCCCACAACAAAATAGAGTCAGATACCCCACAACAAAATAGAGTCAGATACCCCACAACAGAATAGAGTCAGATACCCCACAACAGAATAGAGTCAGATACCCCACAACAAAATAGAGTCAGATACCCCACAACAAAATAGAGTCAGATACCCCACAACAAAATAGAGTCGGATACCCCACAACAAAATAGAGTCGGATACCCCACAACAAAATAGAGTCGGATACCCCACAACAGAATAGAGTCAGATACCCCACAACAAAATAGAGTCTATGTGGTCTCACAAACATCATTTACCCCACAACAGAATAGAGTCGGATACCCCACAACAAAATAGAGTCAGATACCCCACAACAGAATAGAGTCAGATACCCCACAACAAAATAGAGTCAGATACCCCACAACAGAATAGAGTCGGATACCCCACAACAGAATAGAGTCGGATACCCCACAACAAAATAGAGTCAGATACCCCACAACAAAATACAGTCAGATACCCCACAACAAAATAGAGTCTATGTGGTCTCACAGACATCATTTACCCCACAACAGAATAGAGTCAGACATATGTGGTCTCACAAACATCATTTACCCCACAACAGAATAGAGTCTGATATATGTGGTCCCACAAACATCATTTACCCGACAACAGAATAGAGTCAGATATATGTGATCTCACAAACATCATTTACCCCACAACAGAATAGAGTCAGATATATGTGGTCTCACAAACATCATTTACCCCACAACAGAATAGAGTCAGATATATGTGGTCTCACAGACATCATTTACCCCACAACAGAATAGAGTCAGATATATGTGCTCACGGAGTCGTCACTGTTCCTGACCACACGTGATGTGTTCCGTCATATCCACGAAAATATCTTAAATAAGTAAACTGTTTTTCACGAATCTTTGTTATCTGGATAATATTTGACATCACACATTTACGAGGATTTCATTTGCAAGATTAACAGCTATTTCTCCCATAACAACTTTAGCTTTCCGAACCAGTGAACCATTCGGAACACCTCCAATGTATTTGTTAATATGTATCTTCTATAAATTAGCAAACTCCTGGGGCATGCGGAATATCTGAAGCGTATTGATCAAATACTCCTTAAACCTCGGAACACCTCTACTGATTTGGTTAACTTTGTAACTACTGTAGCTAACATGATCATGTGTATTCAACTGTTATTTATTAAAAACCTATGTCATTGAGAATGGAACACGATCAAGGTTCGGTTTTGAAAATATTTCGGTGTTAGTTATTTGGAGATGTTCTCATTCATTTTCTATCATAGTGTTTTAAATCGGTTTATTGTAAGTCACCGACACACAGTTGAAATTGTGACATTTTATTTTGTTTATTTTAGCAATTTTCAAAGTAGGTTCTGAGTGCATTGAGAACACAGCTCTCCTGGTTTTTAAGATTAAACACAGAGCAAGCACCAGATCACTGTAGATTTAGGTCATGGAAAAAAGGCTTCAGCAAATCTATCAATATCATACATATGCATATCATTTCTGTGGAGTTTAATATTTTATGTTACATTTATAGCATATTATTTGATATTTATAACAAATTATGTTGACAATTAAACACCTCTTTAATATCCTGGCCTGCCTGTTACCTTCACTGTAGCGTTGTTATTCCTGTTAAATGATTAATTATGTCTTTTATCGCACATTAACATCAGGAACAGGTTTTTACATGTATGCTCATGTCTGTACAAAAGAGATTGTTAAAAAATTACAAAACTATGTAGATTTTGATAACTTGTTTAATACCAGACAAAATCTCATCACAGATAACCTTCCATTTATGTCACACCTAATTTAGGATTAATTCATTATTGAAAATTAAGACTTTTTCGGGGCGGAGTTTATATGGGACACATGGTGAGAAATATGTTCGACAGACCCATTAACTGTCTGTACATATAATCAACTCATGTTTGCATTTCTCGTTAATTAATTTCTTAAAAATTAATTATAAATAAATACGACTACGTATATAAGAACTTATTACGTCATATACACTTAATAAATAAAAAACATAGCATCTGTGAATTTATTCAAGCCTACTCTGTGCACCATCCATGTTTTATCCAATTTTTGAAAATATATAATAATAAGCTAAAACAGCTAAATCAGTCATTGTGTTCCTCTGCAATAAAATATACAAATATCAAAATATTCATTAGCTATTTGGAATAGACATTTGAAGTAAAATATCAAATTTTGCGAGTTTTCTAAAATTCATCAGTGACCCACTTTTATGACCTACATGTATATCCACTGTTACATGGTACCTCATTAAAATTTGATAATCCCATTAATTTGAGTCAAACGTGATGCTGACAAAAGACAAAATACAAATGCCAAATTTCATTTGTGCATAAGTGACCTACTTTTGGTAAAAAAAAAAAAAAAAGACAAACCAGGACATCACGAAATGCCTAACACCAAAATCTTTCCGTAATAGGAGCGTGGGGGCAGATTTCTGTTCTAAATGGCTTTTAACAAACCAGTAAATACAAGTTTAATCGACCTGGATAAAATATGGTTTAAACTAAACTAAAACAGTAATTAACAATTATTCACAAACCTTTATGTCTATAAAAATGAAAATAACCGGCCCGAGTTAGATAATTATGACCATTAATTATCAAATGTCGCTGTCTCTTGTTCAAATATGCTAGACGTAATATTTGCGATAGAATTCTTCGATAAAATACATATCACAAAATCAATTAACTGTACTACAAACATGTGTATTTAGAGTCAAGGCGACTAACATAATGTGGAGAGCATGTTGGTTCTATTTTATGATTTACTCATACGCTTACCTTGCAACCTTTAATCTTTATGTGTGACGCGAAAATAATAAACGGTGCTGATAGTATCGTGTTATGAAGAAGTCTTCTCGCAAAAAAAATCAGCACGAAAATTATTTTAGGTGAAAGACTCGAAATTTAAGACGATTTGTGATTCTCATTAGCCCTGTTTTGCAATCACATATCAATATCTGTCGTGTGGGGTTTACTACCGCCTGTACGAAAAGGAATATAAATATTTTACCGCGTACTACAAAGGGATTGTTAGTGTTTGTTAAGGAATACGAATTTGTGTTATACTCGATATTTTATGCTATCTAGTGTCGTTCTGTTTTCCTTACAAATAGGACACGAACACGAGAAAGGTATATGCTTACACACGACGCATGCTGTTGCTGAACTGTTGGCGTGGTAATGATATATGGAAGTGAAAAGGATATTATTTCTCTAGCAGCAGAATGGTTCGCCATCTTTGGGTCATGTGGACACAGCGCTGCAATTCTAGATATATTACAACGCATGTTACGTAACAGTATAAATTTTAGCCTAAAATATTATGCATTAGAAGAGTTTACTCTGCTCCAAGAAGGAAATCGATTACCCAGAAGCATCGCAACATACATCTAAGCGGTGTGTGCGTTTTAAGAAAGATGCTAATCTCACGTGAGGGATTTCACTGTTATGAAAGTTTCTTCAATCAAATCGAAAGTAGATTACTACCTGCAACTCTTGTGCACTACTTACCCCAGTGCTGGGGAAATACGCGTCGGGTCTAATGCATTGCTGTAGATGTGAGTAAGCCATTACTATTAAAACCATGTTGATAGCCATTGTGCTGAACGTGTCAGACATTAACTGCCTTTACACTGTTTTAAACAGGCAGTCGCCGATATGAAATTAACCTAATCCATAGAACTTTTTTTTCTTCAATAAACCTGATTTCTCAATGGAAAACTGTCCTGCTTTATGTGTTTTACGTCTTAAGTATCAGTATTACTTACCTAATATAGAAGAATGTATTCACTGGTATATACATTTATTGATATGTGGGTTTGTTGTTCTAATTAAACTGACCAGTCTGCCTTTTGTCCAATATCATCTACCTTTTCCTCTATCATATCAATGATTAATTTACCTTATGAAACATAAAAAACTCATAAAAAGAAACGTCTGAAAATGATGCTTACAAAGTATGTGTAATCAACACAGACCATATATGTCATGTTCTTAAATTTCTTGATGCAAACTTCAATCTTAAAACAACGACTATCCTCAGGGATAATATTGTTTTTATTGTTTTACTGTCATTTTTATGGTACTTTAATCCTTTGAAAGTCTTCAAGTATTATTTGCAAATTTGGTCATTTTTAGTTTTCTTCTTTCAATAAATTACGTATTAAGCTTTCACCGTAATGTATCTTTTAATTTACATATATTTATTTATTATATAACACGGGGCATACGCCGTGCTATAACACTGTGCTATAAAAATGATATTGTACACTAAATTCAATATTACATGACCACTCGTGTAAGATCCTCTATTTATTACTCGCGTGTTTTATTATATATGGAAAAGTAAAATAAATAAATATGATTTTGTATCGTTATTTGTTTTTGACATATGTCTTCCTTCTTGAGTAAGGTTCGTGTTCTCTTATCTGCTAAACTTCATAATTTACAATTTTCTAAACGATCATATCGTTACGTTCTAGTGGTTTAATGTTGCTCATATTTATCACTGAACCACAGTCACTGTAAATAAAATTATTTTGTATGTAGTAATAGTAAAATCATATATCTGATATGATCCTTGTTAATTGAAATATCTTTAAATCTAAATTAGAGTTAAAACACACAAGTTATTAGATTCCAAATTTATGATAATACTTTCCTTTCCTTGAAAGATAAATTGCGTTGAGGAATAATTAACTCCAGTTTCGTTAGACTTTCTACATTTTATGGGATACTACAAGTGGTTCAAAATATCCTTCCGAAAAACAATGTTGTCGAATTTCAGTTAATTTGTGGTGACACTGTAGTATTTTTCTTACATTTAATTTACTGATAACGTTTTCAAGTAGTCTAATGTTTGAGCGATGAACATTTTAAGTTTTCAAATAGCCAACACCTTTCAAAAATAATTAAATTATCAATAGAAAATATCTTAAATGTTACTTTACAACGACGCTGTGCGGTGATGAAGTTTATGTTCAACGTATCAATTATTTGGGCGTTTTTCTCATCAGTTCGTGCTTTGCGATTGTCTCTTTCGTTTGATTATCGGGCCAAACACTTTCACAAAGATGACGAAACTAACTCTATTCAACATACTTAGTACAGAAATTCCCATAAAAATCGTATCAGGTTCTATATTTGTTTACCGAGACATTCCTGTATTTCCTAAAAAAAACAATACAAACCATGTCTTTATGTTTTAATGTTTTTCGATTTAAATAGTTCAATGTATGATTGTTTTGTCATATTTCTTGAAATATCGTTTAACTTTAAATGCATCTTTTATTTAATGATTTCAATAATCTAACGGAAAGTATAATTTCAACACTGATGAAGAATATCACATTACTGATTTATCGTTGTTATTGAAACTTTCTGGGTTTTTTTTTATTTCTATTTAATAGGTTAGTGTTTGTGGATGTCTTTCACGACCAATGTTATTTAAAAACAAAATATTTTTAGCGTGGAAAACTTCAAATAATAACACTGTCAACGAAGCCGGTTATTAACACGTTAAATTACCCGATGCTATGTAACCTTTCTAATTAGAGCCAAATAATCGATTAGAAGTTTTCTTTTTATTCAAGTATCCTTGTACTTATAAAAAATAATTCAATATTTGTACTCAAGCCAAGATAAAAACATCTATTAATTTCAATAGTAGGCAATTTACATCGTCAAGGAAGCTGGAGTTAATGAGAGAAGAAGGGAGAAAGGGAGGGATGGCTGAATTTGCATTCTTTTTGGATGGCAGGTTGTCGCACTTGTTTAGTGCACTCTCCTTTCACCTAGACGGTCGTAGTACGATACCCGGATATAACATTAATAAGTATTGCGTTACCTGCTCGACCACGTGGGCGTTCTGTTGATTCCTTATACGAATTTTTATTTTTTTTCGGTAATTGTTGTAAAATATCGTTTAATTTTATCAAAGCTGCAATTTAAACGTATTAAAAATAGAAATGTAGGTCAAACAACTCCATTTCTAATCAATAAATTGATGTTTACTAGTATTTGATATCAGTAATTAAACAGATGCATACACTTCAATAAAATATCTTTATGTGACATTGCAACTTTCCATGGACAGGTATTGAGATTACTAGGAGTAGAAATGAGAAACTGAAATAATTAATCAGAATTTTGCTTTCCTGATTAAAGACAAAAAGGAAACAGTTGGAATCACCAGGACATTCTTTTCTTATTTTAATATAAACTAAAATAGTTGTCTGAGACTGATCACTATGAAACAGATAGTTGCTAACATTTCCCCCTCTTGAATGTATTTGTCTCTAACTTTACTGGTATTAATAAAATTCCTTACTTAGTTGCATCCACGGCACCTCTGACAGGGTTCTTGAATCATGAAAATTTCTTCATCATCGAACCGCCAGATATAAATTGTTTGCACAGGAATTTGATTTTGCATAAACTACCTGCATCATCGCTTTGTAAATTAACAGCATCAGGATCAAAATATCTGTTTTGAAGAGCTAGCGACTTGGGTTAATTTCTCATTCCCTGTCAAGTTTCACTTTGTTATAAGCTTGGTGGAAACAATGATTAAGCGCTGTCTCCTCGACTGTTATTATCACATAATTGACATGAGGAATATGTTGAAACTATAGCGTCGATTGTTTGTGGAATTATTACCGTCTCTACAAATATGAATGTAAGGTATGTATGCTTCCTTGTTCAAGACCTGTGTTGTTGTGCTCTTTGTACATGCATTATACGAACAATTAGACAAATATTTTTAGAGAGTTCACACCTCCATGTTCAGGCCGAGGATCCATTTTATCATTCCGATTTCCGACAATGTATCAATATCAACTATTTTCCATTACGAGAGCCATTACTTTGCACCTTTTGACCTTTAAAAAGTTTTCCATATAATGTCTTAAATTTCACCGTGCCTTTGGACATTTATCTGCAATCTGTTTTGATAAGAATATGGGTTACAGTGTTCTATCAAAAGGGACATCATTTTGCCTGGGGGTAAGATTCGAACAGAGATGTTTCTACAGCTAGTAGAGCTATCCATTCGACACCAGCATATTCAAGTAAAGGTGATTTGCGGCACAAGAGCTGCCAATCCTAACGTGGTTTCCATCGAGACAAGACAAATTGTGTGACATGCAGAAAGTGAACGTTTTGTAAATTTCCTTAAAACAATGTGTTTAACATGCAAACTCAATTAATAAGCCTATCTATCAATGCAGAATCTGCAGCGTCCATCTTCGATCCATTAACGCCTGCTTTCTCGTCCTTCCTACAGCCCCCTTGCATTAAAGTTGTCTGGCAGACCTTCGAAATATAAAAATAAAACACTCGGAAAAAATTACCAATGTAATATCTCCCTCACTAAACTTAATATTTCTTCATGTAAAATAATAATAAAACATATATATATATACACTTACTGTGGTAAAATGGTCATTAAAACAAAAATGGTGATATTTATACATAAATATATAGTGTATATTGATATAAAAGAAAACCTCTTTAATTGACTACGTTCACTTTTTTTAATTGAACGGCATAGGAATATCGAATAATGATACAGCTGAAAAAAACTTTAGATTTTCATAGTGAACATGACATAAAATATAACAAAATCTTCAGTGTGAAATGCAATTAACCCAATGTATATAATCAGGTACAGATTTCTCATATGTTATTGTATTTAAGGAGTAAACAACGCTAAATTAAAAATCACCATAGGTATATCCCATCTGACAAGTGTCAAGAAAATAATTATGAATCTGTATTGAATGTTGGCGAAGTTGAACGCAATTATGTTTCAATTCTTATATATTTTCATTTTCATCAAAACTGAAAATATAATATGCATGTAGCAAAATTAAAAATGAACACCCTGGAATAATTGATACCTATATTTCTACACGTACTTTTCGTGCAAATGAATTCGATAATTTATCTTGCCGTATCATTGAGCATATAAATCGAGATGCGACAAGATCAATATGTACGCGTTCACCTGAGATGGTCATCACCATAAACTGTTTTTATAAATATCAAGCCTATCCCGGAGTAGCAGCGTGTTGATTGTTTAATGTTACGCGACCTATGCATCACTACTCCTCCGTGTCATTCAAATAGCATTTTCACAAATTTGAAATCCTACAATCTGAGTCATGAGACCACACTGTCTTCAGCCATTAATAATTCACCCCAATAGTTCATCCGTAAATATCAGCTTAATTACACCGGTTCAAGCGTCTCCTTCCCAATCAGACACCTCTTACGCTAGTAGTAATGCATTTTCTCCGTCAACTTTCAACCACGTTTCCCTGCAAAAACCAATTAGTTGGTCGAGACTTGTATAACCAAGAACAATTGGAAAAATTGAGTGAAACATTTTAAATTTCCTTTTCTGAATTTTAGTTCGAAAAATGTGTTGATGTTGCCATATTTGTGTCGGTAGTTTTTTTCTATAATCGGTAATTTTTGTATGATTCAATCTCCACGCTACACTACGTAAATACAAGTAATTAAAGCCACATGTATATTTTTACATGAAATATCCTAATTTTTCATGTTTGAGGACGAAATACATTTCATACTTATTTCATTATTTCTGAAATCAATTTTATTAAATGAAAAATTTGCAGGGATCTAGTTAAATATCTTGAAGACAAAAATTCAATTTGAGAAAAAGTATCTTCCTAATTCCAATAATAAAACGCATATTTTTGAAATCATATGGCAAGTTAAAATTCGAAAATAAGTTCGTATTTTCTGCATTGCTTCCCCCGGTGCTATTTGATTTTAACAACCTAGATTGAAATTTAAAAACAGTTTACTTACAGGAGGTATTTTATATTCATTTAAATTTCTGCTATGTAGAAATTGATTCTTTTGTAAATGGACAACGATTGATCTCCTTTTCTTATTGTTATTTTCGTATATGATATTAAAAACAAACATTTTGAAATTAAACGCCTTAAGATACTGTCAAATGTGATCAAATGGAATATTTTTGTAAAACTTCATCAATCGAAAATATCACCAATGATTAGGAACAATTGATTTTTTGAAAGTTTAATCCCACCTTGGCACTTTTGGTCACTTTCGCCTCGCCTTTGATTGCCCTCTAATCTCGCGTGTACACTTGGAAATGTCAGGTAATGCCACTTGCACATCCGTCATTTGGAAATTAATTTCCATGTGAAATACTTCGGTATGCGGCAATGGTCATTAAAAAATCTCTATAGACAGACCATTTGTAGCAGTGATTACTGAACGCCTTTGTTCTGTATTCCAATCAGTTCGTTTCAATATGGATCAGGGTTTGATTTCTTACTCTACGTATTTTTCTTTAATTATGTAACAGTAATTCCCAGTTGAGATAATATTATATATAGATATGTTTGATTTACATCATATATTCTGTTAATGTATAGCGTGGCTTGGATCACGCCACATCTTCCTCCCATACAGCTGTTTCATTATGTGACACATTAGTTTTAAGTCATAACATGAAGACCTATTGTGTGGCTTTTATCATATATCTCGGCAATTATTCTTAGTTACAAATGTTAAAAACTTATTCGAGTAGCACAAATGGCATTTCTGTAAATATATCTTCTATGCGATTACTAGGCAGGTTCCATCTGACAAAACCGATTTTTAATTTGGCCAGTGTAGTCGTTATAACGTCGCTCCTGTAATCACCGGTTTGACGTAATATGACGCTTATTACGGCTACTAATGGATCTATTTGCTGCTTTGTAGCTTTGCGAAAATGGTAAAAGAGGCTAAACCAGCAATCCAGGTTGCCAAAAATTTGATGAAAAATGAAATGAACTGCAACTGCCGATAATTTTGCTGGTAATGCGCCGCACCTACAGGAGAGCAGGATCGATACAGGACAATAGTAAGACGCTATCGCTGGTCAAAGAGGCGAGGCAGAGCTGAGGCCGTCACACAAAAACTCTTTCCTTGATATCTGTCTCGGATTGGAAGTTCCTAAAGCATTTAAATGCCCAGGATTTTCCACCATAGCAAGTTGCATTGATTTCTAATTGAAATTCCATAGCTTGGACGCGACATAGTGTCAGAGACAGAGTTTAAGAGTCTGTCATTTCCATATAAAATTTGAAACATATTGATTATTTCGTTTAGCAAATCAAATTTGAGACGATTTGAGAGAAATGAGTACAAACGATGTGCAGCTATATAGCGTTACAATGGTTGTTATAGTGAGACCTGCCCACAGCACAAGTCGCAGACGACACGCATACAATGGCCGCGCTACCATTTACCTGACTCCATATACAATTGCACTTGACCATCCGATGCTGTATTTTACGGAGACTCCAACGTATGCAAACCGTTTTCTTATTTAATACAAAATGCGTAAATCTCTTTTTGCTGTTTTTATATAAAGGCGTTTGTTTGTTGGGTTGGTTAGAAGGGGATGGTGTGTCCCTGCTGGTGTTTGAATTGTTTTTATCGTGTATCTCAATCAAATAAACACAGGATACCTAAATAACCGTACTGTTGTTCCTATGGTCAAATAAACACTGGATACCTATATAACTGTACTGTTGTCACTATGGTCAAATAAACACTGGATACCTATA
>JAUMHH010184611.1:2213-14676 GCA_032359455.1 Chlamys rubida | reverse complement strand
CACAGCACTGTGTTGTATCTTTGAGCAAGATACTTTACTCTGCTTGTTCCAGTCTACTCAGCTGTAAATGAGTATGTATAACCACAGATAATAATTTGTGAACCGCTTTGAGACGACCTCGGAACTAGGTTATATTTTGATAAAGCGGTATAATAAGAACCTTGAATTATTAATATTATTACACAGTCCTACTTATGAATGATTAGTGCAACAATGAGTGTCTTGGAGCCATTTCACCATAGAACAGGTAGTGATGATTCATCGCATGGCCATACTTTTAATATATTTGAACATAAATCTCGACCAAATATACATATATAAAGTGTTAAAATGTTACTATTTATACCAAAATAACTTTATATATAGAGTTTTGACAAACTATTTATATTGGAGTAAACAAAACTTATGAAAATCTGTCTGCAAGATATATCTTATTCTACTATTTTTCTTTCAGTTCCTGGAGTTTCCGAGTTTGCTGCTAAAAGTGTAAGTATTGAAGACAAACAGTAATAATTTCATATAGAGAAAGGGGACTTCATTTCATACAGAGCATGCTTTTTGTGCATATGATGTCACATTACTAGAAATATATAATGCAGTTTGTTAACATATTTGGGTTAAAATATATATTATCTTCTTGAAGACTTATTGGGAAAAATATGTTAATAGTATATGAAATCACCGTACATAATATTGACGGAAGAATAAACCACAGCATGCTCCTTCCCGGGAGTAATTTTTTATTTTCATTTTTCAGCCATTGTCCAGTCCCCAGCCTACATGGATGTCAGAGTTACAATCGGAAGACATTGGGCTTTTACAAGGTAAAGATGGATGGTCAACTTATTTCATATTCTATGAAAGTCCCTTTTGAGATACCTATTAAATGATTCAGACTTTATTTTCCATTCAGAATTACTAAAACCATGAAGTAGTTCATGTCGACTTAAATGGTATACAAATGTACTAAATGTAACGTGTACAGGGATTCTGAAGGTTCATATGGTGAAAAGTAACAAACGTGTTCCTAAATTTCAGGACATTTTGACAACTTGCTATGCTACCAGACCTCCAGACCCATGTGTTAGCTTCATGTTAAAAATGTATGTCTAATTACAGAGTTTGGTAGTCTTACAACATCACAGCTGATTGACAAGATAAGGGGTCTACAGAATCTGGCCTACCAACTGGGTCTAGATGAAGGTCAGTATTACGGCTGAAACAAATCATCAAATCGTATCATATCTGGATACATTCTTGTATATCCTGGCAAATTGTTTTGTTTATCTGTAGCATGATACACTGACAGAACTGCAATTATCGGTCAAATATTTTTTTATTATTAAACTCTGAAAAAATGTATGTTTTGGAATTTTCAGTAAACTGTGCAGTCATCCCAAAAACATGCTGAAAATAATGCAAAAAGGTGTTTTGATAGTAGATGGATTTACTATTTAATACCATGACAAAATCCCACACTTTATAATTATGAAGACTTTTTACAGTTATGTCAACTTATGTGTATTGTTAGGTATGTATATCATTTAAGCCCTAGTCAGTATAATAAAACATGATGCTGCAAGAGCATTTGTACTGTACTGTAACTTCAGTCAAATAACAAAACAGTCATCAATACATCTAATAGTGATATATGGGTAGTACCCGACTCCTTGCTCGAGGATGAAGGTTTTGAATGCAACATAAAAAATATGTACTGGCTTCAGACTTTTGCCTTGTTATGACATCAAAAAGATTTTTCTGGTTAAGTGAATTTCGATATTAGTCGAGATCAGAGTTTTAATGATGTTTCTTTCCTTATTACAGCCAGGGAAATGACACGTGGCAAATTCCTGAACATCCTACAAAAGCCAAACAACAAACACTGAGATGGGATTGTCCTCAATGTGAAAATTTGTGTTCAACTGTCATCATTCTGTGTATTTCACCCTTCATCATGCTTGTACTGTGTAATGTTAAAGATGAAAGATGTTAAACAGTGTCGACTGTTGCTGTCATATACTGAGAGATGGATGATAGTTGTCTGTTTTACTGTGCAGTAGCTGTAAGTAATGAGGACGGTTTAGCTGTGATACACTGATCAGACGACAGGTAACTAGGTGTACAGTACCTCCTCAAATATGTTGTGTTCCATCATTTTGAATGTAAGTCATTTTACATTTCAATCATTGTATATTTACCATCTCACCAATCTGTAACCTTTCTGAGATTGCAGTGCAATTTTAGACGCAAATTATTATTAATATCAGTGTTATATAATAGTACATCAACTCGCTGGACTACTGTTTCTTTTACATGTATTTCTCTGTCGGTTTATATAATAAGTATGTAAATGAAATCTGATGTATGATTAAATATTGATCTTTGTAAATGATTCTGTCATTATTATTACAATACCAGTATGCTTATGCACATATAAATTTTCAATGAAAAACAGTGGATAATAGACTGTTGATAAAATGAGCCCTATGGAACATGTTCAATCTGCCCAACATTATGTAAGGTATTATTTTGTGTTAGCCTGTGTTATAAGGTCTGAAAGGATCTTGTATGACTGGTTTACAGTAAAATGCAGGTTTCCAGATCTTGTATGACTGGTTTACAGTAAAATGCAGGTTTCCAGATCTTGTATGGCTGCAGGTTTCCAGATCTTGTATGGCTGGTTTACAGTAAAATGCAGGTTTCCAGATAACAGGTCAACTTTAAATGACAGTGAATACTGCTATAGAAGTAATGCTTCAGCTTTATACAGGACTCTTTTTGTTGATGTTTCAATGCATCAAGAAATTAAGTAAAGAAGTACAGATTCACTTCCACAGATGAAGCTGAATCAAGTGTTTTCAAGTGTTCACATATAGTTAGACAACTACCCTAACATTCAATTTTCCATCAATTCACAACAGTTGTGAAATTTAGAAAGCAGCATCCTGTTAATCTGAAATATTGTATGTATACCCCGTTAACTCCTGATAGATAGATAGATACCTGGTAGAAAAAACGTGATTACTCAAATTTGACAACAGTTATAAACTGATAAAATAAGTATGTAATGAAGTAACATCAAAATCATTATTCCAATCGGAGTAAAATGAAGAAACCTGAGACAGGAAGAATGGGAAGAAACATTTTAATTCTGAAAATAACTGCCATTATTATTGATCATGTCACTGTGGTGTGTAATAAATATATACCAGGTAAGTATAATATATAAAGTAATACTTGGTTGACCTAGTCAAATTAATAAGTGTACAGGTAAACACTGCTCATTTTAAATCGATCATGAATTTAATTCAGATCTACACATGTGTCCATTTGACTGCATGCTTTAAATTTTGGATCACTATAATACAACATTTCGTATTGAACAAGATACACCAGGAAAAGGTACAAATTTCATTTACAGAACCTGGTACACAAGGAAACATTGTACTAGATTGTAGTAATTACATGCAAGTTTCTGAAAGATAATACTCGGGAAATTTGTATTAATTTTTTCAGTGCGATCAAATCCAGACCCACCAATGACAAAAAGAGACCCTAGTTGAGTACCATTAATAGCTGTAGACTACATGTCCAGACTGAAGTATACTCTAGATAGGACATTGTTTATCCCTGTTTGTACTGCTAAGTACCATCAATGTACAACAACCAAATACCATCAATGAGTAACTTAACATCTTAATAAAGCAACAATCTAGAAATAAAAGGATTACTTAACAGAATATAAATGGAGCAAATATGCATCAGTACACTTATTTGACCTTTGACCTAGAGGTGAAGGTCATTGTGACCTTAATATAGTGCAATGCACATGTTCTGTGAGTGATGGAGGTATTCTTAAAGTTTCAGCAAAAATGTGACCTTCGGGCCAAGATCACAGTGACCTAATTACAGTGCACTTCACATGTACACCATCAATGGAAGATGGCATTATCTGGGCAAGATTTTGGTGAAAATTCTGTGCTTATTTGACCTTTGAACTTGAAGTGGAGATCCATGACCTACTTACAGAGCACTGCACACTTCCCTGGGGTGATGCAGTTATACCTCAAGTTTCATTAAGATATCCATTATTGATTTATAGTCATGGCCTGGGCTATATATTAAGAACCAGAAGAATAACAGGTACTTGCACAATAAGTCTCCCTTCAGTCAGAGGCGAGATGTAATCAGCCTGTTGATCTTTTTCATTAATGACACGGGTTTAAAATAGATTGCATGGATTTGGTTCTGATGTTATGTTCTGGACCAGAAAATGTTAACAGACGGACAAATAGCATACCATAATTTCTCCTAAAAAAAATAAAACAGAAGTTCAATTGACTAGAGATACCAATATGCTTTAACAGTCTTTATACAAATAAATTAAACAAAAATACCAGACATGATATACCCAATAAATAGTGTTTGAAAAGACTTATTTTTTCAGGATTGTTTTTATAAGTTAAGTGTCCAAGAAACAGGATAATATGGTCCTCATTCTACACACTGAAATCATCACAAGATCAGACTTACTTTAATTAAATGATCAAATTTACGTTTAACAACCTGAACTGCTAAAGACAAAGTGTGTCATTTAAAATATACTTTGTGTATTTTGATACTGATACCAATACTGTTATTCCGAAACACTATACAAGCATGACCTCTTCAGAATCTGAGGAATAAAACTCAGCTCCTTCTTCACAAGCTCCTTCCTCCAGTGAACAATCGCTACTCATTTCATTTAGCTGGTGTATGTCTCCCCTCTGGAACACTGTCCCTGTTACAGCAGCCTGTCTGTAGACACCCTCTAACTGTCCAAGAGGATGCAATTTAATGGCATCTTCTGAATAATTGGCACTTTTGAATTTGTGTGGCGATTGATTTTTATTCTGTGCTCGTTTATTCACCAATGTACGCCCTTGTGTGTGGGTCGTTCTTCTGGATTTTCCTATAGCCACCAGATTAGTTGTTTTGGTTAAATGTTTCCCCCCACCGTTTACTCCTACACTGGTAGTGTGCTGGTGACCAGCTGGGTGGCATTTCCTTGGTGACTTATGACGATGAATGCTAGACTTGGCCACATTCTGTGACTCGGACTGTCCTGATAGATATACATGATTGCCAGACTTGGCCACATTCTGTGACTCGGACTGTCCTGATTGATATACACGAGATTGAGAAACACTAGACTGCCAGCTCTCTGTTTCCTCACTTTCCTCACTGTCCTTACTTTGTGAATTACAGTCCCCCGTCTTTGTTCTTCCAGTTCTATAATTTTCAGACTGTGTGATCTCTTTGTGTATATAATGCTCAACAGCTCCATAACCTGACCTTCCTGTTCCTTCACAATCATCATCACTTTCACCAAATTCCCTGTCTGTTTCGTTCCTTCCCCTAACAGTATATCTATTTGAAGAGTTCTGCATTCCTATGCCATTTCTGTGGAGTGACCTACCTAAATCTACAGAACTGATACAGTCAGGATCCAAGTTATCAGACTGCTTTTGGCGTTTCATATCAGTCCTAAGAAGACCAGCAGCTTTTCGTTTCTGTTTTTGTCCTTTCTTTTCTTCCCCATTGACAGGTTGTTGCATTTCTCCATTCATTATACTCATCTCTGTAGCCTGGCAGTTGGAATTGAAAAAATTAGCATTTTTTGATTCCCTACAAGACTTGTTTACAGACAGTTGTAATAATTTCTCCTCACTGATTTCCTCTTTCTGTTTCTCTTTCGTTCTGGTTGTTTTTATACCCTGTGTTTGTTCCTGCCTTGACTGGCTTGATTCCTTCTCATTTAAGCAACCCTTCGTCCTATATTTTCTTGGTTCCTTCTCATTTAAGTTACCCTTTGTTCTATGTATTCTTGGTTCCTTATCCAGATCTTGGGAAGAGTTGTCTTCCGAGTCCATTTGAGAACACTTATTTCTTCCTTTCTTTCTGGTGTCGGAGACTAATTTTGAAAACTTTTGTTTTGACTTCTTCCCGCCAGAGGATATTTCTATGGTATTTCCTTTCAACTGATTCGAGATATTTTTTTCTGGAGTGATTAAGAAAACATATGGATCTTCTCCTTTCCCATTAGTTCTCAATTTCTTGACTTGTTTGTTACTATGTTGAATTGTAACTGGGGTCAGTCTTGATTTCGAAAGCACTTTGATCTTGGATTTGTTGTTTTTTCGAGGCTTCAATGCCTGTGTGAAATGGAGCTTTTTCTTTGCAACTTTTTTCACTTGTACTTTTGACTGCAGTTCTTGCTTGCAGGAGTCAGGTTCTAGCAACTCCGATTCTTGTGTTCTTGATAAGGTATGTGAGTGTGTTGCAGTGCTATCTGTTGCTGGTATGGCCACCTCTGCCTTGTTGTTAGCCCTGGTTACTATAGCAGATTCTGTGGATGCACTCATAGAGTATCTAGTTTCTGAGTCTGTCTCAAAGTCATTATTTTGTGATGCTGTAATCCTGCTTTCATTTCTCAAAATGTCACCATCTGAAAGTTGATCAGAAGTATCTTTATAACGAAGGTTAAATGTCTTTCTGTATTGTTTCTTACTGCCTGCTGTTTCTCCGTCCATTTTACTTAGATTCTGGTCTCTTTTTCCATACTTGATCATTTCTTTGCTGTCCTTTTTCTCTACGCCGTTGTTACATGCTCTGTGACTTGCTCTGTTATGCTGGCAGTCATACATATCATCAGTATGTGTCCCACTTCTTCGTCTGCTACCAGATTCACACGTCACTTGGGTTTTCAAATGTTTGATTTCCTCGGCAGACACAGCTGGTATTTCTGAAGAAAAGTTTTGTGCATTTGCCGACTTCTGGATGATGGGTCTGTAGATAACATCAGTATTGTCCTCTTCAAATGCAGAATTTTGTCTTGAGGTAGAAACTCGAGCAGGTGAAGACTCATAAAAATGTTTCTTTTCCCAATGTTCTACTCTGCATCCTGAAATGCCATCAGTTTTGAAAGATTTTTCCTCTTTACCATTTGCGTTAGAAGATACATGTGATGAAAATTTTGGATTCCTGTTATGTTCATAGTAATCTTGTCTCTTTTCAGAGTTGTTATAGGTTGGAAACGGCCTCACACAAGCTTCAGAACCAGAATCAGAAGAAGCATATCCAGAATTCTGGTCTGTTTCAGTTTTAATATCATCACGCTTTTCCTCATCAAATGTTTGGAAGTCATCCTCAGAAACAGATTCATACATCTTGGATGTAGGCAAACAGTTTTCTGAAAATCTCATTTCTACGCTGCTATTCTTTATTTCATCTCTAGATGTCCTTTTGTCAACTTCAAACTTGAATTGTCTATCTGATTCTTTTTCAGACAAGTCATGTTCCGCTCGATCCTGCTCCTCCCTTATAGCATTCATTAGAGAGGCAAGTTGTCTGGGATTCTGTGCTGGATGTCTGGGGCTCCTCTGATGACACTGTTTATATGAACTTGGTATGTCCGAGTCAGTTTCCTGGGATAATGAGCTAGGTGATTGTGGTATATGTAATGATTTCTTTTTAGTATATCCTGGAGACATTTCACAAAAAGTACCTTTCCGCTTCATGTTTCCATGAATATCTAGTCGTTTTGATCGCTTAATGTGATCACGTCTCCGATCCTGCGAGTCTGTATTTACCTCTGGGAGACAATCCACGTATTTGTTTAACACTGGCTTGTCACTTTTACCCATGACATGCTCCGCATCCCGATTCAGAAAGTCTTCATTTAATACTGATACAGCAGTAGGTTTCAGGTACATATTGTGTCTGACGGAGAAGTGTTCTTCTGACTTACTGTCAGGATATGTATCACTGTCTCCTTTCCTTGGAAACCATCCTGGACGAGGTCGGATTATTCCATACTTCTGATCATTTGGATTTTGCCGTTGCGTTTTGTTCTGAAGATGTGATCTTCCAGGAGATGAGCTATCAGACTCTATTACAAAGGTTTCATTCATATCTGTAGACACAGAACCAGGCCTAGAAAGCCTTCTGTCTTTGTGGATATTTGGATGATTGCACCTTCTGTCACTCTCAGCATTCCTTGTAGTAGCTTGAACAAGATGACCATTTGGAGTTACTTCCCTTCCTCTATGATATCTCTTCGAAGGTGGAAGTTCATCCTCCCTTGTTAGATTGTCGTCCTCCATTGTTAATTGGAATTGATCACTCTCTCCATCTGATCTTTCAGTCTGATTATCAGGTTCCTGGGGAGTTGACTCTCTTACTGGTCTATTTATATCTTTTATGAACCGAAGTTTATTGCCTTCTGTCAGTGACCACTGTTCTTCCTTTACAGATGACATATGGAGTGGGCTTCTCTCCCCTTGTTTCCTCTCACCAGCAGAATGGCAACTTACACTTTTGTCTCTCCTCATTCTAATAGTTACTTCTCCATCCTTCCTGACCCTGAGAAGACTGGGTGAGCCAGGACGGATTGTTTCTACCCTCCCTGGCTCTGTCCCTACCTTTTCACACAGGACTTGATTACACCTATCATTAGGGGAATTTCCTATCAGTCTAGCTGACTCATGGTGATCATTCGCATCCCTTGACCTATGAACAGCAGATGATTCTTTTTCACTTATCTCCCTTCTGTTTTTGACAGAGGAATGCTTTTGATATCCTTCCCTCTGTCTTCGTCTTTCTGATGGCTGAGTGATCTCCCCTTGATATTTTTGTTCCTTTTGATCCCTTTGTACTGTTGTTTTGTCCCTTAGTGTTGACTCCTCAGTGAGGATGGGGGACAAATTTCGCTGCACATTCTTTTTCTGATCTCTCTGAATATGTGAGAATCCTCTTTGGGTAGCATCTATTGAACTTCGATTCCTTGCACTATTTTGTTGCCGAGTTACTTCCCCTGCACATCTTTGTACTGTATCAAATGACGGTTCCCTCTGTACTGGGACGACCTTGGCCACTCTGCCATGTTTTTTAGGAGTGTCCCCAGCCTCTGTAGGGGACTCGTCATCCTCCTCCTCTTTCAGTGCAGTTCCCAGACTCAGTATGTCATAGGTACTGGGCTGACTCCTTCGAATGTATGGAGCGACTACAGGGCGATGTTTGTACTTGGCATCGGTGAGGTAAACTGCACAGTAGGAGGCGCCACCATCTGTACAGAGAAAACATTTGTTATCACACTGGTTAACCAACTTAAAAATCTCATACTTGTTTAATTTCTGATACTGTTATAGATGATAACTGGTCTTGAAAACTACATTGAATTCTTTGGTAAACAATACATTTGGCGATATTAAATATTTCAGTTCCAATATAATCAGCAGAATGTAAAATGTACCTGCTTTACATAAAATAACTTCCATTGTTTTCTTATAATAATTAAGCAAATGTTTTGACAATTTGGTTGAGCACATCAGAATGGTATGGGCACAACAGAAGTGTAATAATCCTTATTCAGAATCTGACAATCTGCTTTATAGCTGAAATATCTGGAACACTTTTTGTTGGTTGCTCCGATTTTGACTTAATTTTGGTTTTATTGTTTATATTGTCAGCAAAGTTAACATTCGCTTGATAATAAGTTTAACTGTTTGCTATCAAGAAGTAGATAAGACTGTCATCATGTCTAGAAATAATGCATATTTTGCCTAGTTGTGAGAAGCAAACAGCAAATGACTTATGACTACCTGCAGTGTCTATCTATTCACAATACTGTGTCATATTGATGGTAATGTCCTTGAATGATCTTGACATATGATTGAGTGACCTGGTAATAGGGAAAGAATCTAAGTTTGAAGGTTGCCTTATATTTCAGTTACATAGTCAAACTGATTGGATGTGTTGTCATGTACTTATTTTCAATGTATGGACTCTGACAACCAATTTTTTTAACAATTTCCAAGAGAAATATTTTTTTTTTTGACATTTGAAATTTGAAATCTTACACCGGGGCCTGAACTTATTACCAAGTACTCAAATCTCATGACATTTTGGAGATAAGGAACCATTGAAGTATAGAGCAGAAACCGTCAGCCCTTCCGATAAGGAACTGACCTGAAATGACCTGGATCTTTCACATCAATGACTTGGCTCTTTCATTAATAATGACCTGAAAAGTATAGGTGACTACTTCTAACCCAATCTTACATTAATGTGAAGGTTACCGTAGTGGAGATGAGGTTAGAAATATTAAAGTTAGGGAGCAGTCTGATTGAAGGAATTGACCTTGAATGACCCTGACATTTCATGAAATGACATGAAACAAATATTCGAGCCTACCTCTTACCCAATACTTCAACTGCATGAATATTGGTAATCATGAGTTTTGAAGTCACAGATCAGAAACAAAATTGTTGACAGAGGGACAATTCAAGAACCAAACCAAATCAACCCACGAAATATTGTCACGAATTTCCTTGCAAAACCTTGTGAAAATCTACCCTTGAAATATCCTCCTGGGGAAAAAAAATGAACCGCTATATTTTAGAACTTTTACTTTTTGAATGACGTTGGTGGGTGAATTCTTTATAAGACAAGAGGTCCATGGGCCTTAACGGTCACCTGAGTCCTACAGTATTTATTTTTGTTGTTGAAATATGAAGTGAAGATAATGATGTCAATCATCCATACCAATTTGAAGAAAGTTTGTCAGGACCATGAGTTGATCATTCCTAGACTGACTTTCAGTTAAATCGGCATATTAGAACTTGATTTTAAGTTTGAAATGGTTTTTTTTCAAAATGGCAGCCATGGCGGCCATATTGGATTTTTGATCGACCCAAATAAAAAAGGGACACTTTGCCAGGACCATGAGTTGATAATTTCTACCAAGTTTCAGTTAAATCGGCCCAGTAGAATTGGACTTTAAGTTTGAAATCGTTTTTAAAATGGCGGCCATGGCAACTATATTCGATTTCTGATAGACTATAAAAATAACAACACTTTGTCAGGACCAGTAGTCAATCATTCCTACCAAGTTTCAGTTAAATCGGCCCAGTGGAACTGGACTTTTAAGTTTGAAATATGGCGTCTGTGGCGGCCATATTGGATTTCTGATCAACCCGAAAAATAACAACACTTTTTCAGGGAGATGTCAGTATCATTCCCATGAAGTATCAATGAAATCCCTTCAACAGTATTTTAGCTTAAGTTGAAATTGTAAAATGTTAACGGACGACGGATGAAGACGGATAGCAATAGGTCACTTGAGCTAAAGCTCAGGTGACCTAAAAAGTTATGCTTAAGTGAAAGTACAAAAAATTTAACTACCAAGGAAAAACCATACAAGACTGGGGACACTTACCTCCTGAGGAAGGGGGTAGAAGGTACCCAAAGGGGAACTCAGGGGCCAGGAAGGAATGCTTGGCTGCTTCAAATGGAGTCATCCGTTCATCTAAAGAATAGCAAGGTAAAGCATTGCATTTAAAAACACTGCAGTGTTGTTCATTTTAATGATTGATAGTGGATTTCAGTTTAAACCAACTGACCAGAAGAAACAACTTCAAAGTGACAACTATTGTGAGAATAACTAAACGTTGCACAAACCAGCTCATATTTTAACACGAGATCCCAGAGTGATCCTGGCACCTGCCACTGTACCATCTTCATTGGTGGTTCTATGTAAGATTAATCTTTTCTTTTCTCTCATATTTCAGCCATCTTGGTTTTCTGATCAGTCCCAAAATTCAACAGCACAACCAAGGCCTTGGGAAATCCATATGAAATTTGAGAAAAACCCTCCAGAAATAGCACTAACAAACTTCTCAAACTTGTCAGCGCTTCCTTGGATAGTTACTGGGGAACATCTCAAAACCAGATTTTTTTTTAGTTTTCCAATTAGTCCCAAAATTTGATATGGGGAACTTTTGCATGAAATTTTAGAAAAATCACTCCAGTGATTTCCTGAGATAGCACATACAAACCTCACCTCTCAAACTTTAAATTGGCCACCTGTCGGTCATTTTGATTTTCCGAACAGTCCCAAAATTCAATATGCCTAACCAACGTTCATGTGCAATTTGAGAAGGATTTTGAGAAATAGTGCTAACAAATTTTACCGATGGTCACCTGTCAGGCATCTTGGTTTTCTGATCAGTCCCAAAATTTGATATGTGATTAAGGACTTTTTTGAGAAATAGCGCAAACAATAAGTGTTGATGGAATGACAGATGGAGGATCACAGATGCAGGGTGATTTGAATATAGCCCACCATCAAAAAAATATCTAAAAGTTAACTTAAATCTTACCAGTTTACTTGGGCTATTGATGAACTGTTTACCTGGGTTATTTGTGAATTTATTACCTAGGTTATTAATGAACAGTTTACTTGGGCTATTGATAAACTGTTTACCTGGGTTATTTGTGAACTGCTTGCCTTGGTTATGGAATGCTTAGACTGTGTTAACAGTGAATATCTTACCTGGGTTGTACCGTAGACTGTGTTAACAGTGAATATCTTACCTGGGTTGTACCGTAGACTGTGTTAACAGTGAATATCTTACCTGGGTTG
>JAUMHH010184600.1:0-14677 GCA_032359455.1 Chlamys rubida | reverse complement strand
TTAAATCGCACAGTTGTGCGCACCATGGGTGGACGATGTGTGGACGGTGTGTGAACGATGTATGCACGGTGTGCGCACGGTATTTTTGGTGCTTTGTGCGGTCACACAACTGTACAAATATAAGCGTTAGAGAAAATCAATCAGAAAACAATTTTTGTTGATGAATTTAGGTTACGTCGAAAATAGGTTTCGTGAAGATATATGCCCAATTTATTTTCCAACCGGAAGAGGATAAATGTAAACCCACCTCAGCTCCATAGGTTGAAAAATGTTGATGATGATATGACGGTTTTTTACTTGATTGATGTTTTTACTTGTAAAATCATTGCTCATATAATGTCAAAATCGGTTCAAAATCTGATCTCACAAACAAACCACTATGCACATGTATGCGTCTCTTGAATAAGATTTACTTGCGTATGTTGTTAGGATTGCAAAACATTTAAGAGGTCCTGTCTATCAGCCGGTGGTAACATACCTCAACTATAATTTCGTGATCCACTTTATCAAGCGGCAAAAAAGATCAAATGAAACATTAAGCCAACTCCCTTGAAATTAAATACATAAGTAAATTAATAAAATAATCATAAAATATAAATATATATATAAATTATTTTTGGACTTACGTAGCCACCGTTCTTCCTTGACAAATGAAGGCATATGTCTCTAAAGAAACACACAACATATCACGTTAACAAAAACAAGAACCGATAATTCCTCCATGATGACAACGAAATCAGGTTCTGTGTGATCTGAAGCTCCAGTCGACAGGTCCAGACGCATGGAATGAAACTGTCACATTTGATTGATAACATTGATCACGTGGAAAACGAGAATTTTACATAGGAATGGAAAGCTAATAGTACAAACGGTTAAAATTGTTGCAAAAGTATCAATTGGGCTTTAAGATATCCTTGCTAGTAATCACGTATTGATCCAAATTGACCTGTAAGTTCAGCCCATTCTGTAAATGGAAGGCAAATTATGCGTAAACTGCTCAACTGAAAAATGATTGAGGATGTAGATTTGCTATTCCAACAAATGTATACTTGACTCGTTATGCATTGTACATTTGTAATCAAAAGAGTTTAGTGAAGCAACACGGCACACAACATCTCTAGTGGTGAACATCGTCAAACAAAGATCATTAAATTACACGAATCGTCAAACAGAGGCACTTCCCTCCGCTTTGATTTTCATATACTCTGCGACCATTACACTGAAGAATGCAGTGGAAATGACAAGGATCACCCCAATGAAAACGATAAAGAACAAGCGGTCCAAGACCTTCCCTAGATGTATCCATGTGATTTCTTCTTTGTCATGTTCACAGACGCATTCTTCATTCTCCTCAACCGTTTTCTTTTCTGATATCTTCTTTTTCAGATGTTCTAGTCCAACTACGTTGATAATGAGGTTTTTCTCCGGGGACACGCGCCCGTTCTTTTTACAGGTGCATCGAAACCTACAACATCCGCCCCAACACGTGAGCCTCATAAGACATATGGTGAAGGAGCGGGCGAAAGCTGGCATTGGTTGTCCCTCTGCTTCTCGGTAATGCATATTTAACACAAGGATCGTACAAAGCACTGCCAGTGTCCCAAGACTCAATGTTATAGACAGGTAGATTGCTGAAAAAAGGAAACATAGCGATCATAAGTGTTTTTATACATTTAGCGGGGTATTCATAAACTGAATTGAGATTTGGTTTGGTTTAGTTTAGTATTGTTTAACGTCCTATTGACAGCTATGGTCATTGATGCATGCGTGTAGTGTATGTGTATTTGTTTTGGGAGGCTGCGATATGTTCATGTTTATCTCCTTGTGATAGCACGGAACTGATGCCGACTTTATAGTGCTATCTCAATGGAATGGTATGTCTCGGCCAGGGGACAGAACTCAAAGCCTTCCTCACAGGGGCGAACGCTCAACTAAAGGCCAGAGGTGAGGCATTATCAAGGGAGACATTAGGAAGAAGAAAGTTGTTTAGAAAGAAGAGAAAAGATAAGATCCCAAATTTAGTCGCCTCTTTCGATCATGCAATGGGGGCAGCAGGTATAATTCTCACGCCCTACCTGCAGGGATACGATTGAAATTATCACACTCACATACGTCCATACACTGGTATCCCGTTTTGCAAGAATTTGCATTGTCGAAACCAACAACAATCGCTTGGTGTTTCTTGTTATATCCTTACATGTTTTCCAAAACCATAGAAATTTTCATCACAGTTTATCATCAATAACACTTTAAACGAAATGAAAATGGTATTATTTAAGTTATAATTGAATATAATTCAAGGTCATTCATTTTAACAAACTTTGTCGCAATTTATCCCGTCATGTTACTGGTCCTTCGGGCCATGTGAGCTAAAACTAATTGTAAATGATTGGCCTTGTAATATACATGTAGAGTTACCTCCCATGTGTCGTTCATGTACAGATATGTCCGCAGATCTATACTTAATTCTGTTATATTGATTATAAGTTAAAGGAAGTTTTCAGTTGAACATTTTACAGATTGATTTGACTATATAATTGACTTACATTTACCTGGAATGACCATGGATGCGAGAAAAAAATATGAATCCAGTGTCCTATTCATATGTTTTCTGTTCAGATATTTTCAAAATGGTGCCCTCCCTACGCCACACGAGTTCAATACTTGGTAATATATTGAAATTGTTATTACGTACTGGGAAATCATCCGACTTTTTTATGTATCATAAGTATCCTGGAATAAATATTAATGTGTCAAACACATAATCCTCGATACTCCAGGGGTTACGCTCACGTTCGCTCTCTGCACCCCTGGAATATGTCATAGCAAAATTGAAGGTGCAGTGTGCGCCACCTTGTTGAAGACTTGTTCGATCCTTTGATGTACATCAAAAGCATATTGCGGTCGCGTAACGGTAACATAACAATTGGCTTGCTTTGCTTCAAAGGACAGGTATCAGACTAGCAATTGGTCAGGGTTTTTTCACCTGAGACCAATCAAACAGCTTTCTTCGTGCCTTAAATTTTGTTGACATATTCCAGGGGTACAGAGAGCAAAAGTGTACGTTATCCCTGGAGTATCGGGGATGCAAACATATGTACGTAACCTAAACACGTGTCATATGTACATGACCCGGACAACGTCATAAGTAACCATGCAACTTAGACGGCATACGTAACCTAGACAACGTCATGAGTAATCTAGAAACGTCATTCGTAAGCTTAACAACGTCATACGTAACTAAGCCAATATCGCGAAATCTTGACGTCATATGTAATTTTGACAATGTCATACGTAATTAAGACAATGTCATACGTAACTAGACGATTTGTGTTATCGGCTACCTAGGCAACACATGTCATCCGTGCACGTGACCCGGACAACTTCATATGTAACCTCGACGTCATCGGTTTCTTTGAAAACGTCATACGTAACACAGACAAAATATCAACAGACGTTTAGACACCGTGTCATTCATAACTTAGACAACAAAAATGAACAAATGTCATACATAACAGATAACTACACAAGAGGCTCAATGGACCCCTGCGACCTTGAAATGGGGTCGAGGTCATTCATTTGGCACACTTTGTAGACCTGTATCTCAGTGTTCTATTGGGAATGTATCATCCTTGTAGGCCTTTTGATCATTGAGAAGAAGTTGTTTTAACACAATTGATCCCGGTGACCATGAATGCGGGTCAAGGTTATTCATTTCTACCAATTTTGTAGCCCTTCATCCCAGCTTGCTACTGGCCAAATATCATCAAATTGGGCTGTTTGTTTATTCAGAAGAAATACATGTTAACATATTTAATTCTAGTGACTTTTGAAAGTGGGTCAAGGTCACTCATTTATCAAAAACAAATTATCTTGTATCCCTGCTTGCTATTGGCCAAATACAATGTACCAACGCCATTGAAGAAATAAATGTTAACATATTTAATTCTAGTGACTTTGAAAGTGGGTCAAGGTCACTCATTTATCAAAAACAAATTATCTTTTATCCCTGCTTGCTATTGGCCAAATGCAATGTACCAACGCCATTGGCCTATAAC
This sequence comes from Chlamys rubida, assembly GCA_032359455.1. Lineage (NCBI taxonomy): Eukaryota > Metazoa > Mollusca > Bivalvia > Pectinida > Pectinidae > Chlamys > Chlamys rubida. Next base: position 10,619 of record JAUMHH010184600.1, on the reverse strand, counting down.
GCCTACTGGTTATTTAGAAGAAGTCAAGTCGAGGAAAACGTTGACGCCGGATGGACGGACGCATGCCTTCGGGCTAGGAGAGCTAAAACACGTGTCATACTTATCCTCTACAAATTATGTCGTACATACAAAAACATGGACAACTGCATGAGCAGTGTCACTTCTTATTCATGTAAAGAAAAAACAAAAACTATAAATACAAATAATTTATTTTTATTTTGAATGTAATTTAAACTCCCTTTCGTTTAAAACTATCGCAAGTGATTCAATTTCACGTTTTTCAATCCTCTTTCATTCTTTTCATCTCTTTATTTCTCTCTCTCTCTCTCCCTCTCGCTCTCTCTCTGTCCCTCTTTCATTCGCGTTCACTTCTCAAAATGCATACGTGATACAGATATCAATGATATTTATCAACAGTAAGATCGTACAATAACCACCACATACATAAAAGTCAGTCATACAACAATTGAAAAGACCATTGGAAATAATAAGCATATTGGTTTATATTGGCCATCCCGTGCAGTATTCCGGTATCCAAAGTGTCTACACCACTGGGGGGAATCCATATTAGGCCTACTTTCCTTCCGGAAAACGTCTGTACTGTGACGTTTTACTAAAGAATTCTGCTTTATATAGACACCATTTACACAAACTATTTGCAATGCAGAACATTCTGTGACTAACACGCTTTTAAATTAATCAATATTCTGTATACTTTTCAACAACTGTCTGAAAAAAAATGTTCATTTTTAATCGACATAATTATAGGGTTGCTTCAGAATTTACAAACATCGACCAAAACCTGTATGTTTGGGGAAAAGACGGTTTTTATGTAAAGTAAACATGTATGCCATTTACCAAATAAAACTTGGAATTTGACAACAACCTGTGGACAAAAATATGGAGGTTCCACACCTGTGCTTGCTGGGGAGCAGCTGTTTCACATGTGATAGTTTCTACCAGACGTTACTTAATACATTTCATGGTCCATCGGTCGTATAGCTGGCGCAAAGGACGGGCAAACACGTGTTGACATAACTGTGCATGGTAAACTATTCTGGATGCATTAAAAGAACCTTTTAAAACTTTTGCATCACGTGGCTTCACCCGAAATATGTCTGGAATTTGACCTTTGAGTTCATCCGGAAACAAAATTGACCTTATAATTGGATTGCTACAGACATATCTACAGTCAATATAACGCACGTGCGCAACTCTAACTGTAAATACTGAAAGCACAAAATGAACATGGAAGGTCGGTGGCGCAGTAGTTAGCGTATTCGCCTTTCACCAATACGGCCGGGGTTCGATTTCCGAATTGAACATTTGCAGCCACCTGCCCGATAACGTGGGTTTTCTCTCCTTACTCTGGTGTCTTCCCCGCGTTAAGAATCCTTGTCGCTCTACTCAAATTAGTATATTTCTTTAGACATGACTCATTAAAGATGCCGGGTGAAATGCCAGTGCATTGTTACAGTTGTTGGCAGTGATGTAGGGATCCTGAAGAATCATTGCATGCTTCCATAGGGGTCAGCATTTCATCGGGGTCAGCAAAAGTAATCAGTTTATAACTTGCTTCGTAATTTTTGTAATTAAATTTACTTTAATTTAAAATTTTCATTCCTACTTGTACAGTTTGTCGTCCATAGCTTTTGCATTACTTGATGGCGAATTGTATATCATCGAAAAGGAAGGAATACAGTGTATAAACATGTGAAGTTATTTCAAGAATAAATCTTCAACAAAGAAAACGGTTAGATTCAACTTCTCCTGATCAAGAGAGGATATTCGATGTTCATTTTCTTGGAGAAACCGTCCCGGAATCGTGCTTTTTGGAAATATCACGGAAAGGCTCGATGAATCACGAATGTTTCATTTTGATGATTTGCCAATGCTCTTACAACATGGTTCGTTCAGGGGACTCCAATATGCCACTCTCCAAGAGTTCGTTCGTCAAACTGTCCACCTACAGTGAATATAAAACAAACACCACAAATCACAAATTTGGAACCATTTTTGACTAAACAACTATACTTTACTATAACAAAACATAACTATCTTTACTATAACAAAACATAACTAACTTTACTATAACAAAACATAACTAACTTTACTATAACAAAACATAACTATACTTTACTATAACAAAACATAACTATACTTTACTATAACAAAACATAACTAACTTTCTAAATAGTGCTAGTGTTTGCTCTCTGTGATTTTATTGTTTTATTAAGAAATCAAAAATACATGTTTGAAATGTACTCTTCTTAACGATTTGAGAAACATTTGGCATTACAGATGTACAAAACACGAATAACTATATACAGAGTATAACAACGTGTCAATTTACCAGTTAATCATCGGTCAAACATGTGTTGAAAAGCAACGCCTTTGTTTTGTCAGTAGGGCGCTCGGCATATAGTATACAAGAGTGCAGGAGGATGTATATCATTACAGAACTAGAAAAAGTTACTTTTAAAAATGAAACGAACAAATTTCTTGTCTGTATTCATGTAGGTACAGTGCACGTGAGCCTTAGAAGTAAACTAGAGATGTACGCGTGTCGAGTGTTAATGAGAGTTCCGTATGTAAAAATGGACGTCAGTTTTAAGCATAGTCAGCTTGAGCATTATTTTTAAAACTATTACTTCTTCTCGGAGTGTATAGACCTACTCCAATTTTAATTAGCATCTACAAATTAGAAAATGTATACATTATTTACTCATACAGTTTTCTATCATCAAATTCATTAATTTATAGGGTTTTTTCTCATTGGATTTTTATTGAAACAAATAAAGCCCACCAAACTTTTGAAATAATTTGATTCTGCCTGGTGAATTAGAAAGTTGAAAGATATGACAGCTAATAAGAGAGAAGAGATTGGGGCGCCCATTCTAATCGTAAACAAACGTTTTACATGATAGAGGAATGGCCCTTGAATGCAATCAATTGATGAATATTGTCAAACATATACCGAACAGCACAGATTTTGTTATCAGTTGTAGCACTTAATCATACGCGTATGTACATTTCAGAAATCCTAAAACATCACACAACTTAACAGTGCACGTGACCTCTGCTCTTTGTAATGATATCTACAGCTGTTCGCCGAACTGGTCGGGAATTGTTCCTATTGAGGCGTTAACGCGTGGGTTGTTTTCCATAATAATATTTCGAAATGTGATATTTAAATGTGAAAACACAGAATTTCCAAAATTACCACACTAGCAAGTTGTTGGACACTTTCGATCTCTTTACCTTAATATTTGTATTAATTTCATAATAAAGATATATGGTTTTAACTTAACACAAGCAAACGAAAACTTGAAACTACAATATTTCTTATCTCAAAGCATTTGTTGGTTCACATATTGCAGCCATGTCTGGGTTTTTTTCGGAATATTATCGTAAATTTTATAATTATTGAAAATAAACGCTTGTTTCGAATGGCAAACCTATAAACACTGCCAGCATACCTTGCATTCGTTTCCGGTGCAGCCATATCCGCCGGAAGTTGATACCAATTATGTTCTAATATATCCGGAAATCAAAAACTATTTTAGCCATTTTGTTTCCCTTGTTGAGCAACGTCCGGTCTAAGGCGATACAATAACTAGGTCATTTCCGTAAGACAATAAGTTCAATATTCGGTGATTTCCGGAAAGCGACAGTATTCAGTTTCATGATTCCGGTTTTAAACCAATCACGGCCGTCGTGTTTCTGACAAGATGATGAAATTGACATATCGACATAAAATAAACACGTCCGGGTAGCAACTTTGATATTGTTTGCAATTTGTTTTAACATAGAAAAATATTGCATGCGTTTCTAATCACCCATTTAACTGTGCAACACTGCATTATTTACAGCTATCAGCATCCAGATTGACGCGAATGCATTACGCGTGGTGAGTTTATCTATCACAATAATATGTCCAGCTACTTCAACTTTACATCAGTGCTGGGTGTATCCGTGTTATACGTGTAACCTCGTAGCCGTATATCCATTTGAAAACGGGTATCCTTTCACATAAACTTCCATTTTGAAGAAAATTCGGATGATAATTTCCCACGATACAACATCATTTGAAGTGAAAAAGACATCAATATCTGTGTCACGTAACAATCACATTTCCCATGATATGAACACCAGAAGCATTCATCAGCTAGGTTTCAAATCCGAAAAATCATTTCCAACACAGAAACTTAAAACAGATACTGATGAAGGCATGAAATCAGCCAATGCAATGGTCCCAGTAGACTTTGAGCAAAGGGTCCCAAGCTCTAGGTGAAGAAAAGATGACAGTCATGGTGTAGAAAAATAAAACCGTCGTGGGGTTTATACCACGAACAAAAGCGTCAAGACTATACCAAACATTTATGAAATATTAAAAGCGCGAAAATAAAAATAAATCCAAGAGAGGATAATTCAATCTGTGATGCTGACGAAGTGTCAAATGTAAATCCCCTGCATACAGGCGGCATTATACCCCCTGCAAAGTCCGATAGGATGGCACTAATCTCCGGGCCGCACTTAGACCCGATGTCCGAATTCAAACATTGATTCGCCCCATGGAAAAACCTGTGAATGAAAAGAACAAGAAATCGGTGTAATTGTTACTTGTTTGGTTTTTAAAAGTACAGTTTTCCCATTATCATACTTTCTTCCAGTCTGGACGTATTCATCTGCGATATTCCTGCTTACGGGATTTTTCTGTCAACACCCAAATACACCACAATCAAACACTTAAATATCGCATTTTATAACCAAATAACGTCATACTATAGACCGGTAGTTTTTTTCGGTAAGAAAAATAAGTGTTCCCCATTTTGGGAAATTTCAACCCAAGGTAGTTTTTATTACATACAAATATTTAGCCTCAGGGGAGCCTAGGGCAGAGCTAGGAATCGTGTTTGAGTTGTATTATCTGTCCCATTCCCCATGATGGAAAGAGAATCCGTTATTCCATGGAAAAACACCGAATGTGACATCACGTAGGCTACTGGGTGATTATCAGAAAAGAAACAGACAAAGGAAAGTACTCACCGGCAAATTTGTTCTATCCTGTGATTTTCGCGTTCCTCTATTTGATCGTGAGAATAAGACGCCATTTTTTCGGTTGATTGTAAGGTGAAATCCTCGTGCCGTTTTATACACTTTTCCAGCTCTTTGTCTAGTTTTGTAACGCATGTCCGCCGCTCCACATAGACTGCAAGGAGTTAAATATTGTCGTGAAAATGTTTCTTTTGGCTCGACACAAAATGCATAATGTGGTGCAAATGTGGACACAGAGGTACAGGATGAAAAACTTTAAGTCATTATCAGAGCAAACTTAAAACATAATTACGTTAACAGTTAGTTAGTGACGTCAGGATTTAGGTGTAGGGGTGTCACATTGGAATTAAATAGGAAAGATAATCACATTGATCCGTAGAGAAGTCAGAATTTAACATCAAAAAAGCAAAAGAAAGCTCTGAATCGAAACACAATCTAAAAAACTATACGGAAATAAAACCTAAAGAGAAACCGAAAGAAAAGGAAAAACAACAACATGAACCGCCACCAAATTAAATTAAATCCATTTATGTAGTCTATATGTCACCGTTAATACATTATTGTAATAGGTTATCAATTCAAAACAGTATCTAATTTATAAACTTATGATAAACTTATGTAAAATATCAAATGTAACGACGTAACAATGTATCATGTACAATTGACTGTTTAAAATCAAATGACTTATTAGCAAATGATGACTCATAAAATCCTAGGACTTGTTTCCAACGAGGTCTCTGTTTCTAATAGGTGGAAAATGTTATACAGTAACTGATTATCAATAACTACATGTGTCTTTGACTATAAGCCTACATATGTGCAATATATCCCAGTTTCCCTGTGTTTGGAGAGAGTCATACAAATGTACAGTGTACTTTCCCGGTCGACCAACTCTTTGAGAGCTACATACATGTGAACAATGATATGCCAAATTAAATGGAAACATATTTTGGTTATATAGTTATAAATTATAAATAAATGCATGTAGATCAGTATTTCATACAAGGTAACGTAATACAACCACAGAAATCTACGCGTAGATCTTTATTATAATTGACAAGTACTTAGCCCCTTGTGGTGGTCGAGTAATAATACCTCTCCGTGATTGCCGTACGACGTGTCTCTACACGTGTATGAATAACAGCACGTGCTTTATAGACCTACGTACAATTGTTTCGGATAAGTGGCAATATTTCTCGCCATAAAATCCGGGAGTCGCGACGTGAAACACGTGCAACTTCCCAGGATGCATCTGGTCGCGATGAGTGATACATGAATCTGACATCATTAGACTAGCACGTTGGTACAGTAACAATTACAGGGCGTGCGTCTTGTGTTGTTTACAGTTACGGAGCGTGAGCACGAGTGTCGGTCGGAATGTGAATCGTGCGAGTCGGTATGTCAACAGACCAATAAGAGTATACGTATTTCTCCCTTGTTGTAATAAATCGTAATATGCAAACGCGTAGTGTGACTATCATGCGACTGTACAGTATTTTACTTTACTGAATACATAACGATGTTGTACTGTTGTCATAACGAGATTATCAAGTGTTATCATAGCACCATTATATATTGCCATAATGACAGCACGAGTTTCTATGGCCACACTTGATATGGCTAAAACTATGTAGCCATAACTATGTGTATATGTTTCCAAAGACAACGGTAGTGGTTCTATACATATTCATGGACAGTGTAATCGGCAAATTTAACACTGCCACGAAATGCTTCATGTAAGAAACAGCCAAAATAGCACTACATGGAATCAACGCTTTGTACCGCATGTTTATTACTATATTTCAACATTTGCGTTGTCATAACCATAAATGAAGTCAAGATGTAATGCTCAGATCTGAGTTGTCACTAACATATCGTATAAAACAGCAATCAGTTGTCACAACACCGGTTAGTGAAAATAACAACCCGTTGCCATGGGAACATTCTAGTCATGACAACAGTGTTTGCTGATAGACAATTTGTGTCAAAAACGGTTTTTTATTGACTTTTTGATCGTTAGAGCTAATGTATACACAACAAAAGGTATGACCACTTACAATCTGTATTGCTGCAAAATCTTTGGAACCCCGACCTCCATGCGTCCGGGTCGGCGAATTTACGTAACCTTTCGAAGTCCCTCGGACTGGTACATTGGCTATATATCTTGTTAAGGCAATCAACTGAATCGTCTAGATCACCGTGTCTGTAAGGAAAATAACATCCTTACATCGTGTAAGAGAATCAATACAAACAAACATACACTTATCTAATATGTCTGTACATACAATGCAAGTTGTAGGTTCGTCTGACTACAAGTTTGCTTCCAAATGAAATCGATAGCAGTAATTAAAGTACCATACACGAGTGTGACCGTATAAAGACAGGCTATAAAGTTTGAAAGCGAAATATTCTTTTCGAAATATTTAAATCAAATGTTTGAAAAAATGCATTAATTTAGTGACGTAAGCATTTTTGATTACCTGAAAAGTCGATACTGAAAATATATATCTCCTATCAAAAGTGTACATTGTTGATAATGACAACACCTAAAGCCAAGGTCCAGTGTAGTCAGTTTCATCTTTTGAGAAAGCCAGGGATAAAAATAGCTACGACCGAAATAGCACAATATCCGGGCCTTTCAATGAGAAGTAAACATGCACAGAACCGACAACACAGTGCCAGTTATGAGTCTGAGTTCACCCATAACACCTTCTTGAATTAACGCAATACATCGCGAGTAAGAACTATTAGTATCATAATACATACCTCTAATCAGATATTTCTGTTCACATTTGGATTTGAACAAGAGGCCCAATGGGCCTGCATCGCTCACCTGGTCTAAATCTCACACTTGTAACCTTAAAAGTGATCTTAAATAAATCTACAGGCAAAATATCAGTATTTATGTCTATAAGTCATTCAAAAGAACCTGTTAAAAGATTTGAAAACTATTTCACAACTGTGACCTTAAAAGTCCAATAATGTCATTACGTTGAACAAATTTTGTAGCCCTTCATCTCAGGATGCAACTTGCAAAATATCACCACCCTATCCTTTTGTTTATTAAGATAAGGTAATTTAAATGTTTACACATATTTGACCACATGTGACCTTGAAAGTGGGTCAAGGTTATTCAAATTAAAAATCTTGATAGCCCTTCATCCAAACATGCTACTTGCTAAATATCAGCATCCTGCAATTGTTGGTTATTCAAAAGAAGTTGTTTAAAAGTTTCAAACATATTTGACCCCTGCGACCTTAAGTATAAGTCAAGGTCATTAATTTCAACAAACCTAGTAGTCCTTTATCCTAGCATGCTACTGGCCAAATATAAACATCCTGGGCCTATCGGTTATTCAGAAGAAATTGTTTCAAGATTTTGAACATATTCGATCCCTGTGACCTTGAATAAACGTCAAGGTCATTCATTTGAACAAACTTGGTAGCCCTTTATCCCATCATGTTATGGGCCAAATATCATCATCCTGTGCCTTTTTGGTTTTTCAGAAAAAGTTGTTTAAAGGTTTCAAACATATTAGACCCCTGTGACTTTCAATATAAGTCGAGGTCTTTCATCTAAACAAAGAAAGTTATACTTTATCACAGCATGCTACTGACCAAATATCAACATCCTGGGCATTTTGGTTATTCAGAAGAAGTCGTTTAAAGATTTTAAACATATTTGACCCCTGTGTCTTTGAATATAATTCAAGGTCATTCATTTGAACAAACTAAGCAGCCCTTTATCCTAGCATGCTACTCGCCAAATATCAACATCCTGGGTCTTTTGGTTATTCAGAAGCACTTTTTATTTAAAAGTTTCAAACATATTTGACCCCTGTGACCTTAAACATAAGTCAAGGTCATTCATTTAAAAAAAATTGTAACCCTTCATCCTAGTCTGCTACTGACCAAATATCAACATCATGGGCATTCAGAAGAAGTTGTTTAAAGGTTATTTTGACATTTGACCCATGTGACCTTGAATATGAGTGAAGGTCATTAACTTGAACAAACGTGGTAGCGCATTATCCTAGCATGCTACTGGCAAAATATCAACATCCCAGGCTTTTTTTCTATTCAGAAGAAGTCGTTTAGTAATTTTGAACATATTTGATCCCTGTGAACTTGAATAAATGTCAAGGTCATTCATTTGAACAAACTTGGTAGCCCTTTATCCCATCATGTTATGAGCCAAATATCATCATCCTGTGCCTTTTGGTTTTTCAAAAGAAGTTGTTTAAAGGTTTCAAACATATTTGACCCCTGTGACCTTGAATATAAGTCAAGGTCATTCATTTGAAAAAAACTTTGTAGCCCTTCATTCTAGAATGCTACTGGGCAAATATCAACATCCTGGACCTTTTATATTTTTATCTATCTTTTTCAAAGACAAAGAACACATCATGATAATTACAATGTTTTATAGTACTATATTATTAAGAAGACGATGGTAGGCAGAATTTAAAAGTGTATTTCTGTCACGTGTTGCGACCATCTCTCTCCTTGCAGCCCTCTTGTAGCAGGTAGGCTGGCTTATAACAAACCACGCCCCTGTCATCTATAAACTGTAGTACAGGTTTGGGATGAATATTGTTCATGCTCCCCAGGAAGTGTATCTGTCAAGTATGACACAACCAGAGGGCCTGTATCGCTCACCTGAATATTTAAGCAGTCATACATTGTAGCAAATATTCTCATTAAATATTATATTGTACTACAAATTTGTAACTCGCAAACTTTGTCGGCTCCATCTGTTGAAACTACCAGTCAAATATTATTATAAGATTCTATGTTTTTTGGCCATCGTTCTTCTTCAAAAGTTGTTTGACATATTTGACCCCTGTAACCTTGAAAGTAGGTCAAGGTCATTTTCATTCTCAAACTTTGTTAAGCTCTATCCCAGGAAGCCACCAGCCAAATATAAAGATTCTATACCTTTTAGTTCTTCAGGAGAAGTTGTTTAAAGTGTTTGACATATTTGATCCCTGTGACCTTGAAAGTAGGTCAAGGTCATTTTCATTCGCAAGCTTTGTTGGGCTCCTTCTAAGGAAGCTTTCATTCAAATATAATGGCTCTACGCCTGTTCAATCTTCAGAAAAAGTCGTTTAAAGGAAAAGTTGACGGACGACGACGGACGACGGACAGACGGACGGACGGACGACGGACGCCGTACCATGACATAAGCTCACTTGGTGAAAGTACGATATCAAAAGGGTTTAAACGTAAAATAAATAGATCACTCATTTATAACGATGTTTTAGATGCTGTTGGAAGATGATTTTGTTTCAGAATATATGCATATACTTGTATTCAGAGAGGTAGGGCGAATAAAGCGAGAAGTTACTTTCTCTCCTCGGCTGGAAAGACATTTTTGTTAGCTAGAAATTCACCGACAGCTGCCGCTAAAACGTACAGCTGTACAGTTACGGATTTCTCCATTACCGATTAAAAATACCAAGAAAACATTGTCTCTTGTCAATTTCTCGACATGAATTGTTCATAGGGAGTATCAAACTATATAATCAATCAAGAAGTCATTTTTGACAAGGTTATAAAAA
>JAUMHH010184589.1:0-14677 GCA_032359455.1 Chlamys rubida | reverse complement strand
GGCTATTTTCTTGTTGAAATAGGGGAATTTTGAAGCACACAGGGGGAATTTCAAAGAACAGGGGAATTTTCTTCTGTTGGGGAAACTACCCATAAACGGTAGTGAATCAAGTCTAGATTGATCCCTGCTTGTATTCAGACAACGTGGGCAGGGAAGTTGAGCTTCAGCAATCAGACGGTGAGAAAGATATAGGAGTTTTAGTGGACAAACATCTGAACTTCTCAAGACACATACAACAAGTCAACAAAGCAAACAGCAGTATGGGACTTATAAGGAGAACCTTCTTAGACAAGCAGAGCTTTAGATATCTATTCCAAGCATTAGTAAGACCTCATCTTGAGTATGCTGCAGCAGTGTGGTCTCCGTACAAAATCAGGGTTAGGGTTGCACGGAAAACATAGAAAATGTACAAAGAAGGGCAACTAAGCTTGTACCATCACTAAAAGCTTTGGAGTATCCGGATCAGATAGACTACGAAAACTGAAAAAGCCAACACTCAAATATAGACGTCTAGGGGGAGATCATGATAGAGACCTACAAGATAACATATCAGGAGTGTGCGACAGAGAATTAAGTTACAGCAGGAATGTTAACATTGGACACCAACACAAGAACAAAGGGAAATGACTTTAAATTAAACAAGAGGCCCAGTGGGCCTGCATCGCTCACCTGGTATACATCTCACACTTGTAACCTTAAAAGTGATCTTAAATAAAGCTCAAGGCAAAATATCAGTATTTATGATTAAAAGTCATTCAAAAGAACCTGTTAAAAGATTTAAAACATTTCACCCCTGTGACCTTGAAAGCCGAACAAGGTCATTACATTGAACAAATTTTATAGCCCTTCATCTCAGGATGCAACTTGCAAAACATCACCACCCTATTCTTTTGTTTATTTAAATTAGGTCATTTAAATGTTTAAACATCATTGAGGTCAAATGAAAAAGCTTGATGTAGCCCTTCATCCAAGCAAGCTACTGGCTAAATATCAACATTAATTCTGGGCCTCTTGGTTATTCATCAGAAGTCATTTAAAGATTTTAAACAAATTTGACACCTGTGAAACCTTGAATATAATCAAGGTCATTCACTTGAACAAACTTGGTAGCCCTAAATCCCAGCATATGCTACTGACCAGATATCAACATTCTAGGCATTATGGTTTTTGAAGTCGTTTTGGTTAATCAGAAGAAGTTGTATAAAGGTTCAAACATATTTGACCCCTGTGACCTTGAATATGGGTAGAGGTCATTAATTTGAACAAACATGCTTTTTTGTAGCCCTTCATCTCAGCATGCTACTGGCCAGATACATGTATCATCACCCTAGGCATTTGAGTTATTCAGAAGAAGTTGTGTAAAGGTTTTTAAGACAAATGACCCATGTGACCTTGAATATAAAGTGAAGGTAATTCATTTGAACAAACCTGGTATATAATTATATATAAGTAGCCCTTCATCCCAGCATGCTACTGGCCAAATATCAACACCCTGAGCATTTTGGTAATTCATCAGAAGTTGTTTATTTTTGTTAAATATTTGACCCCTGTGACCTTGAAAATTGGTAACGGTCATTTATTTGAACACAATTGGTATAGCCCTTCATCCCATTTAGCTTCTGGCCTGGTGAGCTAAATAGATTTTAACATCGACTCCTGTGACCTTCAAAATGGATGAAGGTCATTCATTTGATCAAACTTGGTAGCCCTTCATCCCAGCACGCTACTGGCCAAATATCACCATCCAAGGCATTTTGGTTACTGAGGAGAAGTTGTTTAAAGTAAAAAGTTGACGCCGGAGAGACGGACAACGGGTGCCGGCAGGTGAGCTAAAAATGTGAAGAATTTTGAAATAGCGCTGGATACACACTTGAGAGCAGAGGAAGTGAAATTTGACTTAACAGTAGATATATAACACTATATACCGGAAGTCACACAAAGTCGCGTTATACATTACAGTGGCCGACGAGTTAGAGGCGGACACAGTGGCCGACGAGTTAGAGGCGGACACAGTGGCCGACGAGTTAGGGGCGGACACAGTGGCCGACGAGTTAGGGGCGGACACAGTGGCCGACGAGTTAGGGGCGGACACAGGGGCCGACGATTAATCGATCCTTATTTTCCATGATCGATTAGAGTTTGACTAATCTAAGTATTAACAAAAAATAATTTGAATAGGCCTACTGTTATTACCGCCGACAGCGAGTTGTTCGTTCTTGGGCAAAACAACTTGACCGAACGTCTCACACAACGACGACGCTGATTGGCTAGCCAGTCCATCCGACAACCAATCAGGACTTGCGTTTCAATAGAAATGCTGCATGCTCAGTCAGTGCGTGACAATATGGCAAACCAGGACATTCCGGAGATTAAACTCTGATCATCACCCGGGCTACTGATTTAAACGTTTGGAAGGTATTGTTTGTCCTTAGCTGGATATAAATAAAACGCTTTGTCGAAAGTGTGGGCTATCTTACAAATAAAATGTTAAGTTTGACGGGGTGTTATCAGGTGAATACCAATCCATCGCGGCATTTCTGAATACGAGATGCAGCTGTAGCAGCAAAATTGACATTGCAAACATCATCAATTTCATTTCCAAATACATAGTTTTCAATAATTATAAGGTTCTGTCAACAAACTTATTGTTTTTTGTATGAATGTTGTGTGTTATTAGCGAAATTCTTTAACGAAAGTGAAAGTAGATTTCGGAAAGCGAATGTAACCTTAAATTACTGAATTTAAGTTCAATTTGATCGATCATTAGTTGATCATCAGTCACTTGATTGGAAGTGATGTTTACAAGTGATTACCAACACTAATCTCTCATTTTCTTCTCAAAGTGTGAGTTAACATGGCTGAATGATTGGGTGTTTTGAAGGATGATGCAACTTATGAATGGATTAATTATTTGTTCCCAGTGGAGAGTGGAGCTGTAGCTTGTGTGCAAAAGAAGACGACTTGTGTCTGGGGCAGAAGGAAAACAAGGAGTTCACCATTGTACCAGGGACCGGCAAGAGAAAGGCTCCCACGGGGCTCACTGACAACGAAATCAAGGTAAGAAACACAATAAACAGCTAAATCAAGGTAGGAAACGTGACAGACAACAAACTTAAATGGATGTCCATGTATTATTCAAATAAATTTAGAGGTTAAAGGGTTTTATAATTTTTAAACATTTTACATCCCATACTTTTTGATAAGAGAGGATGTAACTTCTTATCCCAGATTTAATCTAGCAATAATCGCATGTCTGGTAACGAGCCCACCCATATTTACTGGTACTGCATTTCAGTAGAAACTCCAGTAAACGTTATTTCATTGTCCTGTAATAGCACCCCTCCTACACAAAATTATGTGTTGACCCCCCTGTTCTTATTGCAGGGTAAGTGCAGTAGTGTATTTCTACTGTTAACTCGGTAAAGAGTAATGTAGCAAAGCTTCCATTCCTGGTGGCTTCTGGTTCATCTATTGTCAAAATAAGATGACCAGATGGGGTTTTATACTACTTTATTTAGGTAATGACATCGCAATGACAAAATACTTTAAAATGATTCTTGATTTTCCCCAGAATATGTGTACACAGATGTCTCATGACCTAAATTATCTGTTGCAAAGACTTTAATAGGCCCTTTTCATGTATCCCGTTCAACTGGTTTGTCGGTTTTAAATGTGACATTTTCAGGTACAAATCTTGGCGGACCTGCAAATGTAAAATTGTTGATGCCGGACTTGCAAGGCTTTGTCAAAGCTCACTTGAAAACAGCATCAGATAACTAGGTCCGACCTTATTTCATGTACAAACAACTCTGGTCCAACCGGTTCAACAGTTTGGATGGCGATAAACAAATGCATCCCTATATAAAACCTCTGATCAATTTATCAGGACATAAGAGTGTTACTTCCCCTTGATCCTGCTGACTCTAATTCTTATTTTATATGTTTACCAGGCGTGCGAACGAATACTTCTGGAGCTCTACTGTCATCAGAAGAGCACTGTGTTTCACGAACCTGTCAGCAAAGCGGTGAGTTTTTTGGATTCTTTTGTTTTTACAATATAGTCTGTTGCATTATTTGTTATTTTTTCATTTAATATTTTTAATTATAAAATATTATATTGCAATGAACTTTATTTGAGAACAAGTTCTGTTTAAGAGCTTTATTCTGAGAATAAGTTCCTTAGTTTTTGAAAGACTAGGTGAAAAACTTTCCTTCCAAATTGATTTTTTTCCTACGTCGCATAGCATGTTGTGATACAATTTTCTGTGTTTGTAATATATAAGTCTGTGTTTGGCAAGTATAAGTATACCATATGATGTGCTTATAAGATTGATGATGTTGACACGGCTATAAACAGGTCTGTAGATTATGTATTTGTTGTTTTAACAGGTGCCAAACTACTACAAGATCATCACCAACCCTATAGACTTTGGTAAAATCAAATGTAAACTGCAGCGACAGAACTTCAACCACTACAACGTTGTGGACGACTTTATCGCGGACATGCTGCTGGTTTTCAGGAACTGCAGAACTTACAATGATGTAAGTTCCACGGCCCAAGTACATAACATCAAAGTAGGAACTGATTCAAATTCTGGCATGATTAGCTGGGTAGATTTGCCCATCTCCAGCTTGTATCAAGTGTCATATTTTCCGGAAGATAATTGAGAATTTGCAACCAGCAATTTAGGTCTGCAATGAAATAGTTTTTCTGTATTTCAATGGATAAGGCAGACATTCATAATGAAATGAACTTTTTCTTTAATAACCATTTGTGATTTATTTGATGTTTATCAGGTTTTGATATTAAGTTGTCTACCTGTAAATTATAATGATATAAGCAAACACAGTACAGTAGTGTTGGAATGACTGATTTAGCAGCAGTGACGTACAATGAAATCTGTGTAATGTGTTTGATTCACTTAAGATAAGTATCTCCTTCATTATCATTGTTAATGCAATTCTTAGTGATGTTTTTCGGCTGCTACCAGTATTTCTCAAAAACAATGTGCTTAAAATTATCTATTATCACACACTGCTTCATTGTTGAAATGATCTAAATGTATGTCCAAGTTGACAATACTATCATAGCCAAAGATTAAATATATATAAGCATACAGAAGAAAAATTTAAAAACTTGCGTGTGGCAACTTATCTTCCGGAAAATATGGAACAGTTTATAATCCTTGCTGAACTTCAATGTTGTGATTTTACTTTCCTTTGGGTCCTTGTTTTAGGGAAGGTGGATGCTCTATAACAATCCCTTTATTTCTTTTTTTATCTTATTATTTTTCATCACATTTTATTTTGTGTATATTGGGATGAGTGCTATTTTTTGTGTGTTGGTTTTATTTTTATTTTGCTATCATTAACATGTCTTGTTTTATAAGTGTTTTTGTTTTGTCTTGATAGTAGTTTTCTGTCTGATTTGCTTTCCTTAACATCTATACAACTGTGATTCTGTTTTTAATGATGTGTTTTGCAAACAGAAATGACAATTACCTCATGTTATGCTTTATCACATTGCGTTTTAACATTAATCCATGTCAGCTTTTCCTTGTATCATAATTTACTCGTTTTGATTCGGTATATGTGTTAATGTTCTTCGGATGTATCAGCGAGGACTTGGTCAAAAATATTAGGTTCTCACAAATTGATATTATATTCATATTGTATTCGGAAATTCAACTTATTACAGTTTTCGTCTGATAGGTCTGTCATGGCATTCTTTCAACAGTGTCATTAAATTGTGATTATGAATAATCTTTAACAGGATCAAGTGAAAAGTTGCAAGATTTGTCTCAGTGAATGGGCGAGAATTGTTCAAGTTTTCAAAATTTTTATTGAAGAACCATTAGTGTTTGCATTCTCAACCATTTCATTTCGTAATAACAGGAAATTTCGAAGTTTGTTCATCACTAATAACAACAGATTTCTGTCGAAAGGAAGAAAGAACTAGTAATATTTTGAAATAAAAAATTAATGTTTGATTTACCTCATATTGAAAGAAAGGTGTTTATCTTTTCGGAAACAACAGTTTCCAATAAAGCTTTGATCTGTTGTGGTATAGTTTTCGCACTTGTACTAACTTGAAAATACCAGTTTATGCAGTTTTGAAGTATTGCAGTGTAGCGTTGTTACCTGATAAGAAATGTTTAATGTTCAACCTACAAATGTATGTTGGGAAAATAGCTTTGCTGTGATGTTACTATCAACTTGCTCTTGAATTCAGATACATGTATTTGAATCAGTAATTATATATTCACAGTAATATATGGAAAAAAATTCCTCCCCCAAAAAAACAGAAAGTGATATTAATACAATAAAAAATTGAAACAGACGTTTGTTGATGAATGGAAATATTTTGAAAAAAGATATCTAACTTGTACAAATCAAATTGATGTAAACACTGACGTTTTGTTGTAAATTTGTAATAATCTTCATAAAGAATACTGTTGTGTGATAGTTTTTGTTCTATGAATAATGTGATTCTACATACACTGTTTTTACTTTTGATATAATGATGATATTTTACAATACAGGCTGGTTTTTTTCTTGTAGGCAACCTCTGAGATCTGGAAACATGGCAAGATGGTTGAGGAGGAGTTTGAGAATCTGGTCCATCGCTTCCTGCCCTGCTATGTGGATGTCCTTGACGAAGAACGGGATCGACCTGTGATGTCAACCTCCCCACAAGATCCCGCTGCCAAAAAGAAGCGGTCAGAGGAACCTGGTATTCATTTCTCATAAGTGTTAAAGCTATAAAGCTATCTACACACCAGTATGATAATGTCACGACAGTTGACTATTGAATGCAGTTCATTCAGGCTTCATGGGACAGGTTGCCTGTGACGGTTTCAGTGATAAGCAGACATATGAACTCGTTCAGTGCTAAGTCAGTTGGAACACTTATTTTGTATAAATTGTTGCTGGCCAGTTAAGAAATGTATGTGGAAATTTAAAACCACATACAATTTAAGCCAACAATTTCATTGAAATCTCCACGTTTTCCAGGATTAAGAAGTTTTCAGAATATTGTGCTATGCTATATTGTGTGATTACAGGAGACTGCATATAACGATATGTTGGAGGTTTCTACTGTAGTAGAGGAAATTACATCCTGGAGACTTGCATTAAAGCATAGCAGCTTTGTTATAACCCAACAATAAATATCCGGGTTGTTTCTCCGTCTGTCCCTTTTTCTGCCTGTCTATGTATACCTATTTGTCTGAAATACCATACTGCTTTAATTAAACATGGGCTAAAAAATGCCTTTTCCAGTCTACTATTTAAACTATTAAAATATATGATTGGTTTCAAACAGACTCTTCCAGCCTGTATGCAGCCTATAGCAGCCTGGAATACAAAATTCTATAACCCCTATCTTGTAAGACCTATGGCTGTTGACTTCAGTGTCTTGCATCCTTCATTATTTAAAACTGCCATTTAATTTTACACATTTCTGATATGCGTGAAAAAAAGACTGCATTAATATTTTCCAAATTTAAGAATGGCGATTATTATGGTATTGGAGTCATGTAGAGGATATTACACAGCCTTTTTAGAATAGCTCGTATTTATATTTCTTTTTACCTTTCGTCAGGATCTGATTTGTTTGTATGCTATTATAAATGGAAGCCTAGGTAGATGTATCGGTAGTTATTTATTTTGTAGTTTAGTCAGTGTTGGTTTCACAAATAAGATATTGGGACCAAAAAACTGACTTGTCATGTACTGTTTTACCACTTACACTATGTTCAGTAAATACCTGATGCGATAGAATTATGAACAGATTATATTGAATGAGTTTTATTGAGACATACGCAATAGCACGAATGTACTAACCATAATTAAACCACATTTGTTGTGTTGTGCAAGATGATCTTGATGCATTTTCTTACTTTTACCATATGATATTAGGAAGTTACAGCATAGTAATATTATATATCAGGATAGAGTCTTTTGGTCGGTTTTTGGTCAGTTTGTAAACATGATTTATAATTAACTTGGGTTAATCTCAGGACTTTCAGTTGAATCTGGACATTTAAAAACCTCAGACATTGAGAACATTTTTCCTGAAATTTGGAGGGTTAAAACATGTCAAATGAAATTTTTCATTTCAAACCCAAGATCAAATCTCATTTTAAGGGAGTCCAAAGTGTACATGCAAAGTCATTTGAAAGTCCTGAATCTAAATTTCATGTGTTTATTTTCTAGGTTTTCATATGAGTGAGTTTAAAAGAAATTTGATCCAACAAATCCTGATTTTGACTTAACTTTATGAATCTGCTGTGTGACCTACTTGAGGTAACAAAACAATAGTTTTCATTATATCTGTGTGATCAGTTGTGATGAAATGTAAACAATGAACCAGATTGTAAATTTTATGAACTATACAACACTTTGTGATTAAGTGCAGGGATAATCCTGGATGGGGCCATTGACCCCTCAAAACTGAAAATTGATTCCTCCATGTTACAATTTACTTTCAATTTTACATAGAATGGCCCCTCTTAATTTTGATATTGACTAAAAATTGCTGAAATGACCTGACCCACTGCTCTCAAATTCCAGGATTTTCCCTGAAGTGCCATGTTATTTTAACACCATGATCAGTGTTTTTGGATAAGATACAACAGGTGGCTAATTGATTGTCAAAAACCTAATTTTTTGCCCACTTTTGTTGAGATTTTGCTTATGCATTTGTATTAAAAAAACTTGATCTGCTTAAAAATGTTACTATGTTTGCATAAAAATTGACTACAAAATCAAAAATGTACATAGAAGTTTTCTATTTTTGGCAACATATTTCATAGTCTAAGAAATGTTGTCGGGTCTCGTGGTTTGCCAGTCTGTTATATGTACAAAATGTATAAAGATTATCAATGGGAGATGAGATTAATCTAGGCGAAATTTGGTTAGAGTTTAAATAATGACGTGTATACAATGTGTATGCATGTCGGAATTAATAGTGCTACCTCAGACGTCGCAGAGTTTGGACAGTAACAGAATGTGAGACAAATCTTATTTATAAACTAATATAAGTTAAAGAATGATTTTGATTGCCTAACCAAAGACTTATAATTAATTGCAAGTCCAAACTATTTGAATATAGCTTATCTCATAAAAGGACAATCTGATCTGTCCTGTTAGTTAACTTGATTATACTGTAATTTGTCTACATACATATTAAATAATGTTTTTAATATTTCATGAACAAGGTTGATAGATCAGTGGGAGTGGATATACAGCATAGGTGAAATCTTGAAAACCACATTGATTTAACTTCATTTGGTCAGTAAAAAGTAAAGAAAATGCCTTGTGATATATATGCAGGTTTGTGTACCTTAGTGGTACAACCGTTGAAACCAGTCTGCATGGCACATCATATTTTATTTTAAAGGACTACCATCAATGTGTTCCATGCTGCAAAGTTGCAGGTACTACCACATACATGTACGATATTTGACACGCAAGGTCGTTGATGGAAACATACTTATTAAGCAATGTTTTTTTCACATAGAATATGGGTACAACTGTATACCTGGAATCTTTAACAAAGAAAAATATTTGCCCTTTATCTGTGAATCCAATTTTCCAGTGTGACTTTGACATTCACGGTGTCAGTGGAAATTTTATGTAAATGTATGATAATATAAGACATGCTCTATTAATCCTTGTTAAGATTAAGATGGAGAGGGAAAAGAGAGAAAATTCAGTTATAATGAATATTTTTTTCTTTTCAGTAGAATAACATTTGTTTGGCAATATATCTTCAATAATCAAATGTGTGCAAGGCAAATAAGCTTACCATAATAAATGATGCATCTGTTCATATGAATTTATGAAATGTATCAAGGAATAACAAAAATAACCCTGTGATGTATGAAATATTTCATTATGTGTTCTGTATTAGGAGAATAGTGATAGTGTATGGCTGTGTGTTGATGCTGTCGCTGAAAATTTATGTAACTGTCTGTGATGTATGTGTAGAGATGTGTATTGATGCTGTCGTACCAACCGTGACGTAGAATGTCCATTGTTGTTGATGTATGTCGTACCAACCGTGACGTAGAATGTCCATTGTTGTTGATGCATGTGTAGAGATGTGTATTGATGCTGTCGTACCAACCGTGACGTAGAATGTCCATTGTTGTTGATGTAAGGCGTTCTGTAGGCATTTACAGAATTTCCGTGGACAATTGTGTAGTACAAGATTAAAATGTTTCAACGTGTTCTGTAAATATTGCAGTGTGAAGGGAAAATGTTGTGACAAATTAGCAAATCTTAATGAATTATTTTGATACTTAGCTCATGCAATTGCATGTTCCATGACTCATGATTGATAAAAAGTCAAAAGATTTTTTTGGTGGTGTTATGTTTCGTTTTTACTCCATACAGCTGTACGACAGATCCTACTTTATATTTCACATCGATGATTGGATTTAATGTAGTGAATGTATTAAAAGTACATAAATTGGGAAACTAGAAAGAAAGTCGAAACAAAATTGCTACTCTCTGGTGCATCAAGACAAGTAAACAAGCTTAGTGAATCAACAATCTTGACTAATCTTTCATGTCACGAGCCAGGTGATATTGCAGCCATGACCTTTAGCTTACAGCTTCAGCAGCCTTGGTATAATCTTTACGTTCTGGATGACCAATTGCTGCAGGTCGTTTCAGGTGAAATCGGTGTCAGAACAACTTTAAGCAATTGTTGATTTTGCAACCATGACATTCGACCTCCAGAACATGCAGCTGTCTTACGCTTTGGAAATTTTACTAACCCCAACGTTTCCAAAGGAACCGCTGACTAAGTTTGGTATTCAGAGCCCCAGAACGAATACAATTAAAAAAAATATATACAGCTCCGGGAACCAAGAAACATCAGAATTAGAAAGAAAGGCATCATCCCAAAAACGCTGAAGGCGGAACCAAAAAGCGTTCTTAAAAGGAAAACATTTCGTGCATCACATGTGGTATCCGTTATAATGACTCGATTCCAGAATTTATTTTTACATGTCAACAGCGACCTTAGACGCAGTGAATAATTATTTTGCCTAGGAATGACATTGGAATTTCGTAGCTTGAATTCAGGACAAAAAAATGACCGTTTAATTCTTTAACGTAAGAGTTTTTGTGGTAGAAGCTACGATACATTTTCAACGTAGATTAAAGAAGAGCCTAAGTGAAAAAACACTTTTCAAAAAGTGGTGGTGGTTAAGTGGCCATTATTGCCATACGGACGATAACTGTCAAACAAAAAGAGTGCTGAGGGCCTAAGCCATCATTGGACACCGCAACTTCATATCCAGAAATAACGATCAAATTTATAGTGTAGATAATCGATGTTGTCATGGATGTAGGTCGGTGAACGTGATGCATATTTCAACGATATTAGTGACCAATGCAGTCAAAGTGAAAACCAACATTATTGATCCTGTCGCATGACTTCATTTGGCAACTTACTGAAGCATGTAAGAAAATCCATTCGGTATGTGAGGGATTTGTTTAAAATTCGTTTACGATCGTTAGCCCTCTGCCATAGGGTCGCAGGTTCGAAGCCTTAGTGGGGCAGTCGCCTGGTATTATCCGCAGGTCGGTGGTTTTTCTCCACCACCGGAGTCCTCCACCACCACTTCATTACTCGTCCTTAAATGACTAGAACTGTTAAAAAGAATTGAAGGACAAACAGACCAAACCGAATGATATTCAATAACACTTTTCGAATGCTGTCGCATGATTGATGAGGGCACGTAAAGTTATAAGGAGACATTTCACCAACTGACACTTTGTAATTATTTCAAACGGTACATTGTTCAAACCTATTCGTGCTGACGACATTTCACTTCCGATTCTACAAGTTCAACAATTTCTACATCTCAGTTTTCCAGAATGAAATATTGCAATATGTTAAATATGAGAGTTCACCTGTCATTGTAAGCAACTGTCAGAAACGATGTCGGAGCAACTAGTGATTGATGTTGAGGCTTTCGCGATTGTATTCGTAACCGGTGGCAAAGCTTCTAACAACGAAACTATAGACGACGTATTGACCGATCTTATATCTGAAGTTGACTTTGTGCAGAGAAGAAGAACACGGGGGTAGATTTACCTTCCCTGTATCGGATAACGAAATTGGACGAAAAATACCTAAAAAAATGGCTTATTTAAATTCCTTAACAAAATTTCTAAATTTAACTAGTACACCCGTTAAACCTACATTGGGAAAGACAACTCACACGCGCTATTAGTATGACAACGTCACCACTTTATCGCTTCAAACGCCTTTGATACGACTTAGATTTTCAGTATGAAAGTGTGTTGGGGAAAGTGATAAATCACAGAATGAATTTTGATAATCAAGCACGATACAAAACTTACCCTTAGGTTGAGAATTCTCTACAATTCACGGGAGTGAATCAGTCTTTTGTTTCTGAAACAAGCAAACAGATGTAAAATGCTTGGTGTGAAATATCTTTGTCGCTGTTGTGTCAAGTCGAACTGCATTGAGTAACGTCAACTATGAGAGGAAGATTCGAAACACCACGGGCGAGACTTGGGGACTCCTCTGTAGCCCGGGCGAGACTTGGGGACTCCTCCGTAGCCCGGGCAGGGTTGGAAAATAGGTTTGCTGTAACCCACTGATTGATCATCCACGGTGCCTTATTTGCCCCTTCCCGTCCTGGAGTATTGGTGCTTTCTTCGGTGTCTTGCACTTAAAGGGACAGCGAAGAAAAACCCAATTGGTCTGCTATCCCAATTGAAACACTTGAGGCCATAATCTTTTCATGCATACCTGCTCTTTCCTTTGGTGGCGTCTCACAAAACATCCGTCCCCGTCTAAATATGACCTTAGAGACATTAACCATAAACCTATACAAACGCACTGTCTTTCTAACGATTCTTAGAAATATAAACCCCATGTTTTATCAACTTTAGAATTTTGACCTCAGGGTGAGATTCCCATAAATCTGTCCCAAGGGGGGAAAAATATCATTGTTAAATTTTGAAGAATATTTCAACATTTTTACTACACCACTTCAGTGGTACTGAAGGTCAAGGTTCCGAAATGTGTGTGAAGAATAGCAAAAGGGAAATATGTGTATAAAACCCTTTATCACGTACAAAACAGGAAAAACTCTAGAATTCTTGAAATTTTAATGGTTCACACAAACCAAATGCAAATTAGGAAATAACTTTTTATGCTATACACTAGTTATCCTTGTCCGAGATTTGTTTGTTTAGTGTTTAACGGCCTCGCAGGAGCCAGGGTCGCATGAGGACGGCCGTGTCTGAGGACTTAATAGCTTCAATTTAAAAGGAATCCGGAAAATATCATCACGTAACCAGTCGTAGCAAAATTAGCGGACAGTTAGCTTAATTTTGCGCCGGAAAAGAAATTATGTTCAGTGTATATTTATCTTGGAATTCCCCGTTCTTAACCAAAGTCATCACATCGGCGTCAACTGAGCTTAATTGTATTCCTGATAACAGATTCCTGCGTAAAAAAGACTTTACTGTAATACAATGTATTTACCTTATTATATGTTTCGTTGCTGACATCCGAGGTAAAAAGTCTCCCATAAACCATTGTCGTAATGATTAAGACTAGGAGATACGGAAAGACACGTAATTGAATGACGCGACTTATTGCTTAACCTATCTCATTAAGTCGTGTTGCTGTAACGCAACCTTATATAACATAGTCTCCCTTATGTTTTGTCGTCTTTACGTTTTCTATGTTTTTTCGATATACTAGTAACCTTTGAACGTTAATGTTGGTATCTCATGTACGCTGGTTCTCGTTTATATCATGGATGACTGTCGGGCAATTCTTAACGTTTGTGTTAAAATGGTTTTTGCTTTGAGTTCATTTTTATGCTTTTTAAAAACTAGTTTCAGAGCATTATCTTGAAACCCACGTTTTTCTAAAAAATAATGTGTCCCCTCAAAATTCCAAACTATCTCGGATTTTTGTTGCTGTAACTTCGGTTATACTTAATAGGAAAAAGACAGAAAGGATTCGGAAACAAACAACGTCATTTTAACAATGAAATCGACTTCTGTAAAATGCTTCATTTTCGCGGTATTCAATTGTCACGGATGTTAAAGTTCTTGCTAAAGATGTAAATTTCGCGATACATTTTTTTCGCGGATTTTAGGTCAGTGTCTATGTCACCAAGTAATGCGGATATAATTTGCTTAACAATTGGAAAACTAGACATGTCATACAAGGAAGAATGACCCGATCCTTTAATTAGAAGGATATTGTTGTCAACAGTCTGGCAGTCCATTTAATCAGTAGGAAGCCTATTGATACATTATATCATGCTGATCCAATTCTTCTAGACATCCAAGTCCAAAAATAGCTTTTTCTAAATACAGAGGCCGACTACGGTCTTGATAGCCTAGAAATAACTCAAGAGCATGATAAAAGCTCTGGATCCGAACGAACGATTGTTTACTGGATGTGTACTACTGAAATCGATATTTAAGGAAGGCAGTAGTAACGACACTGCGAACAATATCAGTTGTCGGTAGAATACATTTAGAAAGTTACCTATTTTTTTCGTTATGCTCATTAACAAATATAACTGCGCCAGCAAATAACACAGACCACGAGTGTAAACACGATGCAACTTTAATGTAGAGGCGGAAAGATGACGCATTACAT